>CM075964.1:90923729-90933408 GCA_038048745.1 Coluber constrictor foxii | reverse complement strand
CATTCTCCTTCTTCCCCTCCCTCCCATTTTCTTTCCTTCCCCCCTTCCCTCCCTCCTTCCCTTCTCCTCCTGTGCCTATGCTTTATCCTCCTTTCTCTCCCTCCCCCCTTCTTTCCCTCCCTCCCTCCCTCCTTTCCATCTCTTTCCCCTTCTTTCCCTCCCTCCCTCCCTCCCTCCCTCCCTCCCTCCCTCAATTGTTGCATAGAAAAGAGGAGCAGGATAATGGATTATGTATGTTCATCACCTTGAGTTGTTTATTAAAATGAGGCATACAAATAAAAAATAAAATAAAATAAAAATGTTGCAGGAATTGGGATTTCGGCATTGATTGATCAGAGCCCATCCTCTGGATTGGCCAGTTTTCACTCCTGTCTCTTGAGAGTGTCTGTCAGGTGAGGCTCCCGATGATAATCTCCCGAGTAGCAGTAACTCTTGCATAAAGTTATGTGTGAGTTAAAACCTTTGATGGTAAATATGACAGATAAATCACCTTATTTTGAAGAAGAGTGGCCCAGAATATGGATAGCTCTATGCTTAGATTACACACTACGTGCTACCCAAGAAATATTAATAATGCATTTAATCTTTCTGGGAAATAGGATTTTTATAATCATAATGATATTATATCTGCGTGCTGCGCTGATAAGTTGAAATCACATTACTTGCTAGACTTGAAGCTTTATGCATATAATAAAGGCTGGCATTCATGCTTAGAAGTGCTCTTGCCTGTTAAAAACCAGCAATTATACATCTCTACCGCAGCTTCTGGGCGCATTATGGCCTTATCAGTAGACACGAGCTGGGAGGAATGCTCTTCCGTGTCTCGGGGTGCCAGTTCCATTGAAATTTGGAACAAGACTTTGGAAAAAGTGCAGAGAAGAGCAACAAAGATGATGAAAGGCCTGGAGATTAAAACATATGAAGAACGGTTGCAGGAACTGGGTATGTCTAGTTTAATGAAAAGAAGGGGAGACATGATAGCAGTGTCCCAATATTTGAGGGGCTGCCCCAAAGAAGAGGGAGTCAAGCTATTCTCCAAAGCACCCGAAGGCAGGACAAGAAGCAACGGGTGGAAACTCATCAAGGAGAGAAGCAACTTAGAACTAAGGAGAAATTTCCTGACAGTGAGAGCAATTAACCAGTGGAACTCCTTGCCTCCAGAAGTTGTGAATGCTCCATCACTGAAGGTTCTTAAAAAGAGATTGGATGACGATTTGTCTGAAATGGTATAAGGTTTCCTGCCTGAGGAGGGGGTTGGACTAGAAGACCTCCAAGGTCCCTTCCAACTCTGTTCTTCTAGTATCTGCTCCTCGAAGCAAGGACCAGAAGTAACATTCATTAATGGTAGAGGGTCTCCTCTGTACAATTTGCCATGGCCAACTCGCCACAGCACAACTCGGCGAGGGCCAATTCAACCATTCAATTGAATTATTTAAAATAGCTTTTTTTAAAATTAGATGTATATGCCGCCCTTCTCCGGAGACTCAGGGCGGCTTACAATGCGTTAAGCAATAGCCTTCATACTTTTGTATATTTATACAAAGTCAGCTTATTGCCCCCACAAACTGGGTCCTCAACTTACCTACCTTAGAAAGGATGGAAGGCTGAGTCAACCTGGAGCCTGGTGAGATTCAAACTTACAATAATTGCAGACAGCTGAATGTTAATAACAGGCTTTAGTCTGCTGAGCTATCCAGGCTCCTTGATTGACATGAGAAGCCAACCAATTCTGGGAAATCCCTGACTTCTTTCAATGATCCTTTTTAGTTTGGATACCTCCCGTTTTGACCGTACCGTTCACTTTTCTTGGCTCTTTTTTTTTTTTTTTTTTTTTGCAGATTAAAACAAAACCAATCGTCCGTCCAAGATGAAGTGGCTAAAGCCCTTGATCGGGAGAGGGCTGCATCCAGTGAGCATTTGGCTAGGGCCGTTCTGCGCGAGAGAGCTTCCGCCGAAGATGAACGCATGAAGACACAGCTACTGGTAAGTTGTACGGTTCTTCTTTATGCCTTTCCTCATTTTAGTAAAAGATAACCTAAATTATCTTTTTTGGGAGGAATAGAACCGCAGGGATTCCCTTCATCCAAAATTTTGCTGGAATGATTTTCCCTGGAGGGTTTTTATTTTCTCCCCTTCTTCAGTACGTTCCCGTTCCTGCTCTTGAAACGCGCGTTTAACTTTTTAAGTTCTTTGAGGCACTTAAAAAAGGGAAGGTCGCCATTTTTTCTATTTGAAAGTGTGGCATTGTTGGCAAAATGTCAAGCTTTTCAAGTTAGGAAGGAGCTGCCAGATTGATAGAAGGCAGATCATGAATGGAGCTGCAGAAGGCTTCCACCTGTCCGGCGAAAATGGACTCGATTTCCTTTTACACCCTTCAGGGGAAGTGTGGGTAAGATTGTAGCCTGGGCAGGTTCCAGCCTTTGGAATTGACAAACCTGGGAAAGACAGATGGAGAGTTGTGCGAAGGTGAATCCTACAGTATTCCCTATCCTTGAGCTTAGAACCCAAAAGATAGAACATAAAATGGATGGGGGAAGGTTAAAAAGGAAAGAATCCATGCCCTCCTCATTCCTTGGGACCCCCAACCCTAAAACAGTAATTTTAGGAGGGTCCCTTCTGTTTTATCCCTTCTTACTATATTCTTTGACAGCACGCTATCAGCCACAGAGGCCTACGAGTTTCTGAGTTGTGTAATCCCCCACGGAATGGGAGAGCTTGCCGTGGCCAACTCACTGCGGGGCACTTGAACGATTCAGTTGAATTATTTAAAACGTAAATAAAAAAAATAATAATTTCAGTTCTTTTGCCATTCACATTTCGTTCTGCCCCTCCTTTTCTTTAAGGATTCCATTCGACTCTTTCTTTGATATTAGCGTAACTCTTAATCCCGCTGCGAATTGTCTCGTGGCGAGTGGGCGGCGGCCAGTTGTCCTACAGCGAGTCAGCCGTGGTGGATTGGCTCTGGCCAGTTGGCCTTGGCCAGGTGCCCAGCCGTAAATTTGGACCAGTTTCCAAAATACGATCGTGTGACCAGGGGGGCGGGGAGAGGGCACAGCCATTGTAAACTCAAATCTGGATTGTAAATAGCTCTGGGGATGTCCATGGTAACTTTGAATGGTTGCAGTGGGACCAGTCATAAGTCAGCTCAAATCAAATCAGAACGCAGCTGGAAGGGACCTCGGTGGCCTTCTAGTCCAGCCCCCTGCTCAAGCCATTTCCGACAAGTGGCTGTCCAGTCTCTTCTTAAAAACCTCCCGTGTTGGAGTGAGGCAGGCCAAATTCTGCTACTGGATTAAACCTGAAATATGAGAGACCTAAAACTCTGGCTCTGACTTTTCCTCTTCTATGTCGATAAAAGGTTGCTGGATTGACCAAGGTATTTGACGAAGGTACTTATCTGTAAAAGGGTGGCTTGACCCAAAACAAATGCATCCTGTAATTCACTGTTTATTACACCCCATAATGTCATATACACCCCCAAATAACATTTGCTGCTTCCTTTATTGCCCTTGAGGCGTCTTCCTGTCCCCTCTCTTCTTATGTTTTGTCTTGAGACACTTATCCAAGTGTTAGTGAGTGTTTATTGTTTCCTCTCCTCTTTGAATCTGAGGAAGGTTAGTTTCTAGGTGTTAACTGTAGTGGTCTCTAATATGCACATGTAGTTGGATTGTATAAATACTGGTCACAAAGGACCCTTCGGGGTTCAAACTTTTGTTGGACTTTGGGCTGTTTGAACCGTGCACAATAAACTCTTTCCTGCATTGAAGAGCTTGGCCTGGTATTTTTCCTGTAACAGGAGCACTTATAACTTCTGGTGGCAAGCTGTTCCGGTGGCTAATTGTCCTCACTGCTAGGAAATTTCTCCTTAATTCCAAGGTTGCTTCTCTCATTGATCCGTGTCCCTCCATCGTTTTTTGTCCTGCCTTCTGGGGCTTTTGAAAATAAATTGGACCACTCTTCTTTGAGGCAGCTCCTCAAATACCCCCACCCCCACCCCCAGTTCTTCTTTTCTCTAGAACCCAAATCCTGCCACCGTTCTTCATAGGAGCCTTGGTGGAGCAGCGGACTAAAGCGCTGTTAAGCAGCACTTAGCTGTCAGCTGCCTGTCATGACTGCGAGTTCAAATCTCACCAGGCTCAAGGTTGACTCTGCTTTCCATCCTTCCGAGGTAGGTAAAATGAGGACCCGGATTGTGGGGGCAATAAGCTGACTTTGTATAAAAAAAGAACACCGCTTAGGGAGGGCCGAAAGCCCTACTAAGCAGGTATATACAAAAGTATGAAGGCTATTGCTTAACGCATTGTAAGCCGCCCTGAGTCTCCGGAGAAGAGCAGCATATATAAATCAAACCAATGAATGAATGAATGAATAAGAACCTCAGATAGCTCAACAGGCTAGATAGCCTGT
The DNA here is from genome assembly GCA_038048745.1 of Coluber constrictor foxii. NCBI lineage: Eukaryota > Metazoa > Chordata > Lepidosauria > Squamata > Colubridae > Coluber > Coluber constrictor. Next base: position 90,929,001 of record CM075964.1, on the reverse strand, counting down.
TATTAACATTCAGCTGTCTGCAATTATTGCAAGGTTCGAGGCTCAAGGTTGACTCAGCCTTCCATTCTTTCTAAGGTAGGTAAATTGAGGACCCAGTTTGTGGGGGCAATAAGCTGACTTTGTATAAAAAAGAATACCGCTTGGGGTGTGGGGGCAAAAGCCCTACTAAGCAGGTATATAGAAAAGTATGAAGGCTATTGCTTAACGCTGAGTCTCCGAAGAAGGGCAGCATATAAATCGAATCAATCAATCAGTAAGTAAGTAAGTAAGTTAGTTTTAGTTTGCAGATCTTTAATCATCTTAGTTTCTCTTCTTTGCACTTTTCCCAAAGACTCAGCATCTTTTTTGCAAGGTGGTGACCAAAACTGGATGCAGTATTCCAGGTGTGGCCTTACCAGGTTAGTGAAGGGCTATAACCGCAACAGCTCCGCATTTAATACTTCTCATTAAAGGTGTCGCGTGTGAAAAACTCCATTCGAGCCCGCTGAGATTTATAGTCGCTGTAATAGTTTTCATGGCGGTGACGTGGCTATAAATAACTTATTGACAATCCATCAGTGGGCAAATTATGAGAGCCAGGTTGAAGCCGGTCAAGCATCTGGAATTTAAAACGTAAATCTATGGATAACTAAGGGGGACAAAAGCCGCCGTATATCCATCTCCTTATAATCACCAGGCGTTTACCGTTCGTACGTTTTGCTTCGGCGCTGGGTAAAACGAGCTGCTTTTAAGACGTATTTGAGAAAAACCGGTTTATTGAGTTGCCACTCGGGTTAAAACCTCATCTCCGACTGGAGAGGCAAAGAAAATATCATTTCTGTGAATGTTGGTGCCAGATACAGCGTTTAAAATCGGTGACAGGTAGTCCTCGGCTTACGACCACAACTGAGCCCAAAACTTCTGTTGCTAAATGAGGCATTTGTGAAGTGAGTTTTGCCCTGTTTTGCGACCTTCCTTGCCTCCCCTTGCTAAGCGAATCACCGCCGTTGATAAGTTAGTCACCCGGTTGTTAAGTGAATCTGCCTCCCCCGTTGACTTGGCTTGTCAGAAGGTCGGGACCCAGCAACGGTCATAAGTAGGAACCAGTTGCCAAGCCTTTGAATTTTGATCCCATGACTATCGGGATGTGGAAAGGTCGTAACTGTGAAACACGGCCCTAAGTCCCATTTTTTCCAGTGCCGTTGTAACTCTGAACGGTCATTAAACGATCGGATGAAAGGACTGCCTGTATTTCTAGGGCAAATTTTGTCTGTGGCATCTGAAGTCCACTAAACGTGGGGTGCGGTGGCCTAGAGGTGGAGCTCTCGCCTCGCCATCAGGAGGCTGTGAGTTCGATCCTAGGTAGAGCCAGATATTTCTCTTTTTGGGCAGAATGAGAATAGATCTGTTGAACAAAACTCCGCATTGGCGACAGGAAGGGCATCCGGCCAGCAAACACTCAGCTCCATTCAGTTGCCCAGACTCTACCCTGCAAGGGATTATGGGGTCATTAAAAGGAGATGATGATGATGATGACCTGAACTCCACAAAATGGATGCCTGTGAAATTGGGAATTTATTGTGCTGCATGTCACAGTTTTGTCAGCATCTCCATTCGTCACCGGCTGATCTTCGACTCCAAGGAGGCTTCTGATTATCTCCAAAAGCAAATTACACCTGATATTTTATTTCCCAGATTTTTCCCGCTTTTTTTTTTCTTCTTCTCCTTCCTCTAGTGTGTTTTAAAAATGGCTGGCCCAGAAAATGCCACAGGGCGGGCATGCTAAACGAGGTGGCACTCGTTCCTTTTAAGAAAAGCCTTCCTTGTTTACAAGCCTGCAGTATTTTATTACATAGCTCATTTAGCTCATTCATCATTTTAATAGAAAAATGAGTCGTGTTCTGTGATTTTGAAGTAATTGGAGGGAAACCACGTCGGCTAACATTGAATTACTTCTTTGAGGCCTAGCTAAGCAGGAATATGCCACAGCAGCAGAGCAGATGAAGTTCAATAATGAGTATTTGCAATGCAGTGAAAAATATCCGTGAAATTAGTGTTCATTCCTAAAACTTTGGTCTGGGACCTCGAACAGAATTAAGCCAATTCTGGGTTTCATGGCTGTGGTGGGACTAGAACTCCCTGTTGCCTGGGGATTGGCCCAAAGTCACCCAGTTAAGTTTCGTGTCTAAGGCGGGACTAGAACTTCCCATCTTCTGGTGATTGGCTAAAAGTCACTAAGCCAGCTGTCATGTACAACTAGAACTCACTGTCTCCTGGTGATTGGCCCAATGTCACCCAGTCAACTTTCATGGCTAAGACTGGACTAGAACTCACCGTCTCCTGGTGATTGACCTAAAGTCACTAAGCCAGTTTTCATGCAGGACTAGAACTCACTATCTCCTGGTGATTGGCCCAAAGTCACCCAGTCGACTCATGGCTAAGGCAGGACTAGAACTCACCGTCTTCTGGTGGTCGGCTAAAAGTCACTGAGCCAGCTTTCATGTAGGACTAGAACTCACTGTCTCCTGGTGATTGGCCCAAAGTCACCCAGTCAACTTCTATGGCTAAGGCAGGACTAGAACTCACCGTCTCCTGGTGGTTGGCCCGAAGTCACCCAACTGGCTTTCGTGTCTAAACAGGGACTAGAACTCACCTTAATTGCTAGAACAAATTGAGCTGCATAGACCCCATTATTTCCCTTTGCAAAATGCCCTAATCAGGGATGAAGGAAACATTATTTATTAATCACATTTATATACCGCCCTACTCCCAGGGGGACTCATTAGAAAGTATCCAGCACAATCTTAGTCCCAGCAAACCTCTTTTATTCATACAACTGTGAATTATTGTCATTCCCACTCTGAAAGGCTTCTCAAGTAGTCTTTCAGGGGAGTGTTTACAAACACCCACCTTATCTCCGTTGGAATGCTGCCAGAGAACTAATTGCCAGACGCAAGGCAAGGCCAAACTTAGCACAGAGTCAAACAGAATTTTTCCAAAGCTTTAACTGACCAGATGAACTAATTGCTTCCTGCAAAAACTCACGTCCCGTTCACTCCTCTTTTATGTCTTATGGGAGGGGCCAATCATCTCCAAGCCTTACTCCCAAGTCGACCCTGTTTTCTTAATTGTTCCTGTCTCCTGGCAGCTCTGCACATGCGCACACTGGGAACAGGCTCCCGCTGTTCTTCTACCTCGCTGATGTCAGACTCCAGAGACGCAGCAAAGTACTACCAGATAGCCTTGGCCCCCTCTCTGTCTCTGACTCAGAGCCCTTGTCCGAGCCTTCCCCAGACTCCAGGACTGGCCCACGTTCCTCCCCAATCTCCTCACTGTCCGAATCTGCTGCCAGCTCTGCTGACCACTGACGGGCCACAACAGTTCCATGCGGCTGAATTCCAAGTTAGAAAATAGGTTTTAAGAGAGTCCTTCTCCTCTATAGTAATGCTTGGCGGGCTACTCGCACGCTTTTAATTCCACCCACCGCTCTTCAAATCTTTGATTGCTTTGGGGCCTCTCCTCCTTCCCAATTTGAGGTCGCAAGAAATCCAAAACTTGCCGGGGGGGTTTGTCCTTCTAAATGATACGGTCGCCGTGCGTTGCAGCGGATCACAGGCGAAAATCTTTAAATATAATCCGTTACGTCTCTCCTGCCAACAATGCAGACTGACAGACAGGATGGTCTGTTTGCCTCTTGGATTAGACAGCCCTGTGTCCGAATAAACTTGGCTTATATAGGCAGGTTATCTATAATCCGGAATAGAATAGCACAGCAACGATTTGTGCACTGAAAGATGGGTAGTCCTTGACCGACAACCGTCTGTTTAGTGACCGCTCCAAGTTAGAACGGCACTGAAAAAAGGGACTTAAACGACCGTCTTTCACACTTAGCGAATATTGCAGCGCCCCCGTGGTCACGTGATCAAAATTCAGAGACCTGGCATGTATTTATGACGGTTACAGAGTTCGACGCGATCCCCTTTTGCGACCAAAGGCAAAGTCCAGGTGGGGAAAACCAGATTCACTTAACAACCGGGTTTCTAAGTTGATGACTGCGGCGACCCACTTAACAACGGTGGCGAGAGAGATTGCAAAATGTGGCAAAACTCACTTAACCCATGTTTCAATTAGCGACGGAAACGTTGAGCTCAATTGTGGTCGTAACTTGGGGACTACTTGCAACAACTGAGCTTTCCACCTCAAGTTCACTACAGGTAGTCCTCGGTTTATAGCCAGATTCACTTAACAACCGTGTGACTAACTTAATGACTGCAGCCAATTGCAGCCAAAAAGGTTGTAAACTGGAACAAAACTCCCTTTAAGAAGTGTCTCGCTTAGCAACGGAAATTCTGGGCTCAATTGTGGTCATAAGATGAGGACTACCTGTATCTATTCCTCCTCTTCCTTTTTCCCACAGTAGAAAGGGGGGAAAAAAAAGAGACGAATTTCAATTAAGAGACCACAAATAGGACGGTTATTTTTCTTTTACTAACATTTGCCGTCTATATTCGTCCTCAGTGGGATACTTTTACGTAGCATGTTGTGTTTAGCAGGAGAAATTTTGGACAAATTCTCCTTGAAGAAAAAAAAACCGCTTTTGAAAGAAGGAAAAAAGTCACCCAGGTTTTTTTTTGTTTTAATCATTTGCAGGCATAATGGTGATATAGAGATGTACGTATTTAAACGCCTGCAGCCACAAGCAGCTCTCTGGAAAGCAAAACGTGCCGTTTGAAGAATGAACGATAAAAATAAAAAAAAAGAGTGCTAACTTATTTGCATGCAAGGGCTAGAAGCCTAGCAAAGTGGTGTCTGTTTCTAAGGAGTAAAATAATGATAATAATAATAATAATAAAAAAAAGGTTATGCATCTCACAGGACTGCCGAAAATTCCCAGCTCTGTTTTAGTGAGCTTACTTGGAAATCATCTCCATTTGTTTTTCGTTGGATTGGCTCCCTGGTAAGCACCTTTTGCAAACTGGAGGATTCGTTTGTTCCAGTCCTGAAAAGTCTGAATATTAAAGGAGTTTTTTAAAAAAAAAAATGAGCAAAAGGAGGATGAATCACACTCGGTTTCAGAGGCCCCCTTAATTGCTTGCAAAAAATAGGCAGTTGGTGCTTAAATCAGTACATTAGCCAGGTGTTGTGGAAGAATAATTAGATTTATCCGGATCGGAGAACTGGAGCGGTTTTCCCCCTTTGGCCCTCTTAAAAAGCTTCATTTTCTCTCCAAAATATGTAATTGATCTTAGACTCTGCTAGACGTTTGTTTGCGAAGAGATGTAAGAATAAGGTG
>CM075964.1:90893729-90921229 GCA_038048745.1 Coluber constrictor foxii | reverse complement strand
AGGATTTGCTATTAGAATAGCAGTTATAACGAAGAAAAGTGAAACACGTAGAATAAAGGAGATATACAAAAATGATCCCCATGTCAGTTAATCCTTAGTTAGGTAACCTTTAGCATGAATGACGGCCTTACAACGTCTTCCCATGGAGTGAACCAAGTCTTTGAGTTATAGAGCTATTCTAATGTCAAACCAAGATTGAATGATGGCTTCTATGAACTGGGTTTTATGGTTGGGTCGCTTCTGACTAACCAGTTTCTTTCATCGGCTCCATAGATTTTCCATTGGGTGAAGATCTGGGCTTATTCCCAGGCCATTCCAGCAGTGGAATCGGATTATCCTGAAATTCCAAAAAAATAAATAAAAAAAATTGGTATTATTTGGCCATCAGACCTCAAAAATACACTTTTCCCAAAAGGTTTCTACAATTTTGGCCACTACTATAGAGACTTAGAATAACTTTATTGTCACTTTGAATGTATACTCATTGGCATACGTGAAAAGGAAATTTCATTGCATATGGCTCTCAAAAGGGTCACCGCCTCCGATATCTGTATGGCTATGAGCAGTGATGAGTTCCTCCCGGTTCGGCTCGGTTCTCCCGAGCCGGTAGCGGTGACGATATGACGTCACCGATCCGGTTCTGCAGGGGGTTGGACTAAAAGATCTCCAAAGTCCTTCCCAACTCTATTATCCTGACTTTTTCTAGCGCTGTTGTAAACGGGCCTGGTGGCTCAGCAGACTAAAAGCATTGTGTTTAACACCAGCTGTCTGCAATTACTGTAAGTTCGAATCTCACCAGGCTCAAGGTCGACTCAGCCTTCCATCCTTTCTAAGGTGGGTAAATTGAGGACCCAGTTTGTGGGGGCAATAAGCTGACTTTGTATAAAATATACAAAAGTATGAAGGCTATTGCTTAACGCATTGTAAGCTGCCCTGAGTCTCCGGAGAAGGGCAGCATATAAATCAAATAAAATCAAATTAAAAAAAAATTGGAATGGCTGCTAAACGAATAATTGTTAAGTCAAGGACTCCCTGTGGGGGTCTTCCTTCTGCTTGCAGAATGCCTTTCAATAGTGCATCCTGTTTTTGTTGAGTTGGTTTCTTCCAAAGCCATCTGAAAACCTTTTACCGGCTGACGCCGTGGTTCTCCGGCGGTGTTCGGCTGCGCCGGTGAAAGTTTGTCCCAAGTTATGCATTTCTTGAAAGACCCCATGTAGCCGCCGGAAGAGTTTCCACGTAGTATCTTTGATAAGCAGCAATTTCCTCTTAACTCACAAGTTGATACAGAACATTTTTTTTTAAAAAAAAATTGATGCCTCTGTCATAATTCTGAATGGGTGAGGGGTACCCTGCCAACTTTGGAACCGGCGCAGAGAAAACCCACAACTTTTGGTAATAGGGAGGAAGAGAAAGGGGGAAAAAAAAAAAAGAAACCCATTTTATGCTCCATTAAACGGTTACACATCATAAATAATTTATGCGTCGGCTTTTGCACCATTCTGCGGGGTGGATGATAAACGAGTCATTTGCCGAGGGTTTTTAATGAATGCAATCGTTTTTCCGGATTTCCCACTTTCTAAAAAAAAAACCCCACCAAAAAACAATAACAAAGTGACTGTCGGACTCTTAAATTCCCACGATTGCTGTGTAATTGTAATGGGATTAAATGATCAAAAAGTGGATGACTATTATTATTATTATTATTATTTAATCTGTAGTGAGATTCACAGCCTTTGAGGCCGGTTAATAGCTCAGCAGCTCGAGTCCTAACCAAGGACCTAGGAACTGTTAAGGTATCATCCGAGGATGTAAGCTATATTATTATTATTATTATTATTATTATTATTATTATTATTTAATCTGTAGTGAGATTCACAGACTTTGAGGCTGGTTAACCAAGGACCTAGGAACTGTTAAGGTATCGTCGGAGGATATAAGCTGTAATTATTATTATTATTATTATTATTATTATTATTATTATTATTATTATTATTATTATTATTATTATTATTATTATTTTGGATACATCGGAAGTCCATGGTTGACTCCGGATTTTTTTTTTTTGGTTAGGATCCTTCTGAAGCAAGTGCAAAAAAACCTCCACACCTGCCTTCAAATGCTTTGACAAGCGTCGGGGTGAAACGTATCATCCCATATAGGATGGTACCCCTTAGGTTCACCTTGCAAATTGGAGGAGGAGGAGGAGGAGGCAAGCAATAGGGGAGACCCTCCCATTTTGAGGGATCCTTGATGCTCTCTGAGCTTGGTGGCTTCTTTGCAGACGTTTCACGACCCAACTAGGGAACATCATCTGGGTTAGAAGATTGGGGACGTTTCCGGAGTGGAAGAGAAAGAGGAGGACTGTGGGATCCTTGGTGCTCTCTGAATTTGGTTGCTTTGTTGCAGATGTGAATCAGCTTTTGTTGAAGCGTGAATCAGCCTCGTCGTCCCCCCCCGGGGAAACTAATTAATTAGAGGTGAATGGATCTTGTTTTCCATGGTGTATACTCTCAAAGAAAGAAAACCCGAATGTATTCTAAGAAACATTTTTACTGTATAAGTAAAAAACCTAGCTAACTACATTTTACTGGCAGTTTATCAGCAGACGGACAAAGGAAAAAAATAAATCAGGAAGTTAGAAAGAAAGAAAGAATGTAGACATGCGCAGTAGCTCAGAAATCACAAGACTGTCTTATCTCTGTTGATAAAGTTCTCTGGCAAGCTACCGTAATGTTCCGAATGAAAGCTCAGCTGGCAAATACAAATAACAGTGACACGTTTAATGTCACCCGCCTTCCGTCGGGCTCTAAAGACTCTGTTGTTTCACCAAGCCGGCCTGACTGAGTAGATAAATTTTAAATGGGTTTTAATTAGTTTTAAAGGGGTTTTAGCAAGGGGTTTTAAATTATGGCCAGATAGCTTTAAATTATTTTAATAGTTTTTAATTTTTGTGTTGGACTGTTTTAATATGGCTGTAAACCACCCTGAGTCCTTCGGGAGAAGGGCGGTATAGAAATGTAATAAACTCAACTCAACTCAACTCAACTCAACTCAACTCAACTCAACGACCCAACTAGGAAACATCATCAATGCTACTATAAGAGAAGGATTTGAGGAGTGGAGGAAGGAGAAGGGAAGAGGAGGAGGGGGACGATGGCCGTGGGTTTCTCAGTGCTTTCTGAGCTTGGTTATTTACTTGCAGACGTTTTGTGACCCAACTAGGTAACATCCTCAGGGCCAGAAGAGAGTGGGGTTTGCTCTCAATTTATATTCTAGTGCAGTGCTGTCAAACTCAATTTCATTGAGGGGCGCATCGGGGTTGTGTTTGACCTCGGTGGGAGGGGGACCAGAGTGGGTGTGGCCAGGATGGGCATGGCCAGCTTGATGTCACTTGTGTCGTGGTGCGCCTGCGGTGGCCCAAGCGCTCTGCCAGAGAAAACAGGCTCCCGGGCTCCGTTTTAGGCTGGGACAGCCTCCTGCAGCCCTCTGCCAGCAAAAACAGAGCTTGGGGTGGGTGGGGGCCCTTCCCGCAGCCATTTTTGCTGGTAGAGGACCTGCGGGCCAGTCTTTCGCTATTTCCAGGGTAGCCCAGTGGCCAGATCTAAGCATCCCACGGGCCCGATCCACCCCCCACCCCCAGGCTTTGACTTTAACATCTGTTAATGTTGGTAGGAATGGACTTTGGCTCTGTTTGCTCTTGGCTTGTTTCGCAGTATCCTTGATTGGGGTATTATTTACTTCTTGATTGTTAATATGATGTTAATTTTGGAGTTAATCTATGCTCATCTGGGTGTTGATTGCAGGTGGGGAGGTGCCTTGGTCTTTTCGTTCCCTTTTCGTTCCCTTTTTGCCTTGTTGATTGTCTCTTTTGCATAGCATGTAGATACTGTTTATGTCTATGTGTCTGTTGATGGCTAATTTGTCAGAGTGCTAGGCTCCTAGCGTTTTTAGACCTGGTTTGGTCTAAAATATCCTACCTTATTTAGGAATCAAACTTTGGACTGCTGGTCAAATAGATGTCTTCCTCGTTTGCTTTCCAAATGGGTTGGTCAATCTGCCTGTGGATTATGGGTACCGAAGTCAGGCACACCTGGAGATGACTAGATGGGAAAATTTGTTTTGGATGTTAACACTATAAAAAAAAGAGAGAGAGAGAGAGAAAGAAATGACGTATTGATCAGCAAGAGAGAAATAATTTCAGCCACTAAAGGTTATCTTAAATTGCTGATGTTGTGAAACGATTGCATTCATTTTTCCACGGCATGATTATTATTTTATTTTAATTTCCTTCCTTCTGCAAAGGGTTCAAGGCGCCATCGTGGCGATCTAGGCTGGGAAGAAAAATTGTCTTATTTAAGAACTTTAGTGACGGAATAACTGGGTCTTCCTTATCCGTGTTTAACTTTTTTTACTATAGGTCAGTATTGCTCAACCTTGGTGGCTTGAAGATGGGTGGACTTCAACTCCCAGAATCCCCCAGCCAGCGCTGCTGGCTGGGAGATTCTGGGAGTTGAAGTCCACCCATCTTCAAGCTTCCAAGGTTGAGAAACACTGCTATAGATAGTCCTGGACTTACGACAGTTTGTTTAGTGACCATTTGTGATCTTCCCAGCTGCCTTTCAACAAGCAGAGTCAGCGGCGGAAGCTGGATTCACTTAATGACCCCCTGATTCCCTTAAGAACAAAAAAAAAAAACCCAGCCGTAAAATTGGGCGTGGCTTGCATAGCAACAGTAATTCTGGTGGCAATTGTGTGGTCATAAGACGAGGACTGCCGGGGTTAGATAGACTAAAGGACAGCTTTAAAACAGAGACAAACAATTGAGTTGTGAGATGCAGGATTAGATCGGTCAGGATTTAAAAAGTTAAATTCAAACGTTTGAATTAAAGCCTTTCTATATTTTAGTCTCTTATCTGTCCCTGGAATTCATCTTTGGGATTTACCCCGTCTGCAATTACGATGGCTGCCAAATTAAACCCCATCCTCTTCATTCCATATTAATGAAGAGCATTCGCAAATTATTATTTTGTAAAGTAATATAATTGGCATATAATAGAGATCAGTTTACCGTTTGGGGGGAGGGAAAAAACCCACACCTTCGGTTGGGTTTATTTGGGATTTCTGTGTAATCTCAGATTAACCCGTCTATTAATTATTACCGTGTTTATCAAACGTGTTAGCAAGTTTGCATATTGCACGATATCAACACACCTTGTCGAGCTTGGCCCAGCATGCTAATCAGTTGAATTCAATGCTTATTTTGCAATTAATTTACTACCGAGAGGTAAGATTTTCACCCGGGGCCTTCAAGCGGATGGTACGTTGCCATTCGTTGAATTTACATCCGGCCTTCAGACGCATACGATGGCTGACTTATGTCGCTGCCTCTGAAAAGCTTAAATACAGGTAGTCCTCGACTTAAGGACCACAATTGACCCCAGAATTCATGTTGCTAAGTGAGACATTGATTAAACAACTGGTAAAGGTTTTTTTTAAACAACTTTTCTGGCCAGCGTTGTTAAGCGAATCACTGCACTTGTTAAGTTAGTCACACGGTTGTTAAGTGAACCGAGCTTCCTCGTTGGCTTGTCGGAAGGTCGCAAAAAGGGTGACCCGGTCATAAATAGGAGCCAGCTGTGAAAAACACCTGAATTTTGTTCGCGGAACCGTAGGGACGCTGCAACGATTGCAATTGTGAAAAACGGTCCCGAGTCACTTTTCGTCGGTGCCGTGGCAACCTTGAACGGTCACTAAACGAACAGTTGTAAGTCGAGGACCGCCCGTAATGCAATTTTTAGCCGATGCCTTTGGGTCATCTTGATAAGTAGGACATTATTGGTGCTTCCTAAGCGATGTGGTAAGAAGAACGGTGCTCAGAAACGCTTCGCGAGTCTTCGCGGATTACCTGATCCTTCCTCGCTACGGCGGTTAACATTTTTATGAAAAGCAAACAATTGTGTTTTGTAAGCGTTAAAGTAATGGCGCAGGGCTAATGGGAAGCCGACGGTGTCAGATCTGTGGCTGGAAGATAAGGGAGGTGTTTGCCGGGGAAACTGATGTGTCATTTCCATTAATGCTATTATGTTTGCGCATATATCAGGAAGCGAATATCCTTCGCGCTACCGTCTTTGCGGATTAGCCTGCCCGTCTGGTCTTCATGCGCACGCAGGCCCAAGAGAAGTTCTTTTTTTGAACTCGGGTTGGCTCAAGCACACCTCTGGGTCGGGTGGACTTTTGGCCCCTGAAGGAGCAGGCGAAAGTCCCTTAGGACAGAGGTCCCCAGACCGACGCTGGGTGTGTGCCTGAGTGGCAGGCATATGCATGTGCGCATAGTTTTCTTCATAGGAGTGGCGCATGCGCAACCTCCACCTGTGCAAATGGAGCTTTGCGCATGAGCGGAAGGCACTTGCGCTTCTCCGCAAAGCTTCTCTTGTGTGAGTGGAAGACAGTTGCGCAAGCATGCGCAACTCCATTCACACGAACGGAGGGCGCTTATAGAATAAGAATAGAATGGAATGGAATGCAGAAGAATAGAATAGAATAGAATAGAATAGAATAGAATAGAATAGAATAGAATAGAATAGAATAGAATAGAATAGAATAGAATAGAATAGAATAGAATAGAATAGAATAATATGGAATGGAATGGAATGGAATGGAATGGAATGGAATGGAATGGAATGGAATGGAATAGAATAGAATAGAATAGAATAGAATAGAATAGAATAGAATAGAATAGAATAGAATAGAATAGAATAGAATAGAATAGAATAGAATAGAATAGAATAGAATAATATGGAATGGAATGGAATGGAATGGAATGGAATGGAATGGAATGGAATGGAATGGAATGGAATGCAGAGGAAGAGAAGAGAAGAGAAGAGAAGAGAAGAGAAGAGAAGAGAAGAGAAGAGAAGAGAAGAGAAGAGAAGAGAAGAGAAGAGAAGAGAAGAGAAGAGAACAATATGGAATGGAATGGAATGGAATGGAATTCCTTATTGGCCAAGTGTGATCGGACACACAAGGAATTTGTCTTTGGTGCATATGCTCTCAGTGTGCATAAAAAGAAAAGATTCGTTCGTCAAGAATCATAAGGTACAACACTTAATGATAGTCATAGGGTACAAATAAGCAATCAAATCATATTAGGAAACAATCAATATAAATCATAAGGATATAAGGATCTGGTGTCCCCCACTGACCGTGCTTGTCAGATGCCGGCTGGGAAGATTGGAAATTGTGATCACATGATCCCAACACAGATTGTCATAAATACCTGGATGCTGGAGGCAAAGAGCCGCATGGATGAATGGACAGACGGATGGATGGATGGACACAGAGATGGGTATGCATATGAACATATGGATGGATGGATGGACAGATGGACGGATGGACATGGGTATGGATATAGATTAGATAGATGGAGAGATTGATGGATGGACGGACAGATGGACAGATAGACATGGGTATTGATATAGATTAGATGGATGGATAGATGGATGATAGGTGGATGGATGAATGGATGGATGGACATGGGTATTGATATAGTTTAGATGGATGGATGGATGGATGGACAGAGAGACAGATGGACATGGGTATTGATATAGATTAGATGGATGGATGGATGATGGATGGATGGATGGACAGATGGACATGGGTATGGATATAGACTGGAAGGATTGACTGATGGACCTGGGTATGGGTATAGATTAGACAGACAGACAGACAGACAGACAGACAAAAACAAGTGCCAGAATTTTGATCATATAACCATGGGGATACTGCAATGGTTGTAAGTCTGGAAATTGGTCACAAGTCACTTTCTTCAGTGCTACTGTAACTTTGAACGGCCACTAAATGAACTGTTGTAAGTGGAGGGCTGTCTGTACGTCGGTGTTCACCCTATTAGAAGCTGAGTAATGGCTGTTTTGCTCATCTTCAAAAGAAGCAACCCAAATTTATTAATTCCGGAGTGGACAACAAAGGGACTCGAACATCCAACCTGTTGCTTTTTCTCACAGGGGCATTAAAAGTGGGTCCCCCTTCCCCACCCCAGGAGCCCATGGTTGATAGAGAATACGGTTGAACCCGTTTTTCCGCCAGCATAAATACTTCGACAAGAAAATGCCCTCCGACCAATTAGAGCTAATTTTTGTTCCTTGCCATTCCGCCCTACCGACCGGCTGCCGTATTAAATCTTAATCAATAACAATGCTTTGGCTAATTGCTCGAAAGTGTTTATATATTGGGTAAATGGCCTGTTTGTAAATGTTGGGTTAGATTAACCAAAGCGGCTAATTACAAGCCACAGAATAAACAGGAGGTTTGCTAAAGGCTTCCCATTCGGAGCTAGAAGCCGTCTGGCCCGTTTGATGCCGCCGTCAGCCCTGAAAAACGAGATAATGACATTAGACATACATCTGTAATGCGAGACGATTTCTTTCCACAATGCCTGTAAGTATCATTACTTTGCCAGAAGTCTGTGCGGTGTGATTGATCGAATGCAATCCGGTCCCCTTGGTGTTAAAATGTAATTTAGACGAGCGTGTGGCTGGGATGCGATGGGATAACAGTAGTAGGTGGATTGTAATCCACATGTCTAGGGAGATTCTCAGTCGTCCAGATCACGGTTGTCCCAAAGACATGTTTTCAAGTGGCAACTGGAAATTTCTTTTGACTTTTGATTTCTCATCAAAGAAGCTTCTTCGGGTCTGATTTGGATGGTGGGGAATGGAAGTATTTATACTCCTTGCAGACAGCTGGTCCTCTGCATCCTTTTAGAGGGTCGTTGAGGCCACTTGGAGATTTATCCGTGTCCTCAGGGTCACCTGAGTGGTGCAAATGGGCGTGGAGCCTTCTTGGAACTGCTGAAAGGACTTTGTTGTAGACTGAAGATGATGGATGCTGTCATATCCCTCCCCCTCTGTTGAGAGAAGGTTGGCCTCTTTGACCTCTCTTTCAAACTAACATGCCTCTCTATCCAAAATGTAGACGTTGCTGTCTTCAAAAGACTGTCTCTCAAATGCTGGTGAATTGCTAAATCTTGTCCTGATGGATTTGTTCTCCTATGTTGCGCCATGTGGTTGTGAGGTGGCTGTTTTGTTTCCCCAACGTACAGATCTACATATGGCTCACTGCACTGTACTGCATATGCCACGTTGTTCAGTTTGCGTCTGGATCAGGGGTGGGTTTTACTTACCTTTACTACCGGTTCGCACATGCACAGAAGTTTCCTGATAATATCGGGGTCGGTGGGTGGAGCCTCACACCAGTTTTACTACCGGTTCTTGTGAATCGGTCCGAATTGGGGGCAACCCACCACTGGTCTGGATGCTTTATCCTCGGGGTGGACAAGCATCTGCCTTAGTGTATCCGTGGGTCTGAAGTGTGCATGTATGCACACTTCAAGTGTGGATGTTACGCTTCTCATCCAAGGCGCTTCAGTTAGAACTGAAGAAGCTTCTCGGATGAGTAGCGAACTGTTTTCAAACCAACGACAAACAAACCCTGAAGAAAGTCCAGTTTTCAGGTTTTGAACCAGCAAGAAAAGAAACTCAGTGGCCACGACTCAGCTGGAGGTGACCGCAAATGCTAAAAATCGAGCTTTTAACGGCCAAAGCAGTTTTCCTGAAAAGGAGGATCGTTGGGTGTGGATGAATTTTGAGAACGGCTCTCCCATTCCATTTGGAGGGCATCAGTTTGCAAAAGGCTGGGCCACTTAATAGTCCCTTTTCTGTTAGAAACAGGGAGAAAAGTTTTGCTATCTCTCAGGGCGTGTGGGCGAAGTGTCACGTTTCCCCACAAGCTGTTTTAAACACAATGCCTACAGAAATAGAAAACACCCAGAAATTTGAAGTAATTAACCGATATACATATTTTTTTCAAAAGGAAAAAAAAGGGAGGGAGGGAGGAGGAGAGGGAATTCGAAATAAATCAAATCACAAATTTACAACTATCAAGTCACTTCGATCGTTCTGCGAGTTGTACATTCTGGATGTTGTTCCTCCGCGGTGTCGAACGATACAAAAAGCTATAATTTTCCTGGGGGGTAAAACTGGAATTGAATTGGGCGGGTGGGGGGAATTGAAATGCTTCCTTAAATAAAATGGTTGTAAATAGAGAATTGGTCTATCTTTGGAAATGCACCAAATCGAGAAATAGGCTGACATTTGAAAGGTTAAAGAAGCTGGTCTGAATGCAAGCAAATCTCTCTGAGTCCATGGAAAATAAAAATAAAAGATGGGAAGGAACAGAGCTTAGCAATAGCACTCCGGGTTCAGAAAAATGGACTGATTGAGCTATGTTTCATGTAGCAACAGAAGCAATCTTAATCTTCCATTTTCCCCATGAAGCTTACAAACTTTTATGGGGTATTTCCCCCCTCCCCGTGAAAATTATACCTTTTTGGATCTGTTCAACACAGTGACGGACAAAATCCATAATATATCAGGCACAAGCAGCCGAATCCATACACGAGGAATTTGACTGCAGGCAGTCCTCGATTTACGACCACCATTGAGCCCAACATTTCTGTTGTTAAGTGAGACATTTGTTCAGTGAGTTTTGCCGACCTTTCTTGCTCCCATTGTTAAGTGAATCACTGCAGATGTGAAGCTACAAACTGGTTGCTAACTGAATCTGGAATTCCCCATTGACTCTGCTTGTCAGACGGTCGCAAAAGGGGATCTCGTGGCCCCAGGATGCTGCAACGGTCATAAGCTTGAACCGGTAGCCAGGCGCCTGAATTTTGATCACATGATCATGGTGATGCTACAAAAGGTGCCACTGTGAAAACCGGTCATAAGTCACTTGTTTCAGTGGTGCTGTAACTGAACAGTCACTAAACGAACTGTTGTAAATCGAGGACTACCTGTAAGTTGATTTACAGCTCAAGCCTATGCAGAGGAAGCTTCTCAGAAGAAGTGTTTGCACCTGGATTAGACCAGATAAGTTTTAAGGGCATTCAAAAAGGGTTTGTCCTCTTTTGCCCACTCAGGAATTCCAGGCTAGTTCCCTGTTTGACTCTTCCATCTAGCTCGACCAGTCTCTCTCCTACATCACTACATCTGTATGGTTCAGGTACAGATTAGGTGAAACAATAGCAGGAACTGCAAGAGGGATTTTACAAGAGGGGAGACATGAAACCAGTCTTCCAATATCTCAGGGGCTGCCACAAAGAAGAGGGAGTCAAGCTCTTCTCCAAAGCACTACAAGAAACAACGGGTGGAAACTAATCAAGGAGAGAAGCAACTTGGAACTAAGGAGAAAATTCCCAACAGTGAGAACAATTAACCAGTGGAACAACTTGCCACCAGAAGTTGTGAATGCTCCAACACTGGAAGATTTTAAGAAGAGGTTGGATGACCATTTGTCTGAAGTGGTGTAGGGTTTCCTGCCTAAGCAGGGGGTTGGACTAGAAGACCTCCAAGGTCCCTTATTGTATATGTTCTATTCTATCCTAGCGGACCATCACTTAAATATGAGCCAGCAGTGTGCGGCAGCCGCCAAAAAGGCTAATGCAATCGAGAACTTAAGGTCAAGATGACGTGAAGTGTGAGTTCCACTTTATAAGGCGTTGGTAGGACCACACTTGGAATATGGCATCCAGTTTTGGCCACCACAACATAAAAAAGTTGTTGACATTCTGGAAAGAGTGCAGAAGAAGATACAACAAAGATGATTAGGGGACTGGAGGCTAAAACACACGAAGAACGTTGCAGGAATTAGTCTAGTTTAATGAATTAGTTTAGTTTAATGAAAAGAAAGACTCGGGGTGACATGATAGCAGTCTTCCGGTATTTGAGGGTCTGCCATAAAGAAGAAGGGGTCAACATATTCTCCAAAGCACCTGAAGGCAGGAGAAGAAGCAATGGGTGGAAACTAACCAAGGAGAGAAGCAACCTGGAATTATGGATAAATATAAATATAATTGACAGTTAGAACAATTAAGCAGTGGAACAACTCTCTTCCAGAAATTGTGGGTGTTCCATCACTGGAAGTTTCTTAAAAAAGATTGCGCAACCTATCGGAAATGGTATAGGGCCATGATGGCGAAGCTATGGCACGCGTGCCACAGGTGACACGCGGAGCCGTATCTGTGGGCACACAAGCGTTACCCTAGCTCAACTCCAGCACGCATTTGCACACTAGCCAGCTGATTTTCGGGCCTTATGGGCCCACTGGAAGTCAGGAAACGGGCTGTTTCCGGCTTCCGGGAGGGTGGGGAAGGCCGTTTTCGTCTTCCCCAGGCTCCTAGAAAGCCTCTGGAGCCTGGGGAGGGTGAAAAACGGGCCTTCCAGTCCCACTGGAAGTTGGGAAATGGGCCATTTCTGGCCTCTGTGTGTGTGTGGGGGGGGAGGCTGTTTTTGCCCTCCCCAGGCTCCAAGAAAGCCTCTGGAGCCTGGGGAGGGTGAAAAACGGGCCTACCGGGCCCACTGGGCCAAAAGCAGGGGGAGCACGGGGGTGTGTCATGCTTGGGGGGGATGGACCGCATTGAATTATGCGGATGCATGACTCCCACACAGTCCCCTCGCTTTTGGCACACAATGGCAAATAGGTTAGCCATCACTGGTATAAGGTCTCCTGTTTGAACAGGAGGATGGACTAGAATCAGAACCAGAATAGAGCTGTATAGAGACCTTGGAGATCTTCTAGTCCAGCCCCCAGCTCTAGCAGGAAACCCTATATCAGTGATGGCTAACCTTTTCCGGACCGAGTGCCCAAAGCGCATGTGGGTGCGTAAGAATGCGTGCATGAGCACCTTGTCAGAGCGGCAATCAGCCCCATTATCTTGCTTGGGGTAATTGCCCTCAATTAGAGTCGGATCGTGACGTTCTCCTTGTGTATACTCTTGAAAAATAAAACCGGAATACATCTTCTAATTAAACTCATATTTATTGTAAAGAAAATAAAACATCTCACTATCTAAAGTAATTACATTTTGGCAAAGATCCCAGCCTGGGACATTCCTTGGCTGGAGAACAAAGGAAAGTTTTTAGAAGAGAAAAGAATGCAGACATGCGCAGTAGATACTGATAAGGACTTGGCAAGCTACGGTAAGTCTGAAAGTCCAGAAATTAAAGCTCTGCTGGTAAATACAAAAACACAGTGACACACCTGAACCCCCCAAATACAATGCACACGCACCCCCACGCATGCCCATGCCCCCTGCATATGCCCCGCCCCTTGCACAGCCCCTGCCCCCCCTGCACATGCTCCCCTGCACCCCTCCTGCGCAGGCACAGCAGAGATCCAACAACCAGCTGGCCGGTGAGAGGCGTGCACACAAGCGCGGCAGAGCTGAACTGGGGCAACGGCTCACGTTCCCCCAGAGAGGGCGCTGTGTGCCACCTGTGGCATGCCATCACGGTCCTATCCCATTTCAGGCCAGTAACTGTCCACCCTCTTCTTCCAAACCTCCAGTGGAAAGACCCGTCACGATTCCTTCCAACTCTGTGATTCTGTAATTCTAACTCGTTTCAACCGTGGGCGTCATTCCACTGTGGACTTCATTACCTAAGCACGAAATGAGCTCCACTCCCGGTAGTTGATGATCTCGGTTCTGCCCTGGAGAAGGGCTGGGTGATTATCCATCCAGGGAACCGTTTCCGACAATCCAACAAAACAGCTCAGGTGAAACTTTGCCACTCGTTTTTTGCGGGATAAAAAATGGCCCAGTTCACGGAGAACGTTTGACGCTTGATTTTGACGGCGCCTTAAATCGGCTTCTCGGTGAGGGCCGATAAAAGCGTGGAAGGGAAAGGAACGTCGCTTTGTAACTTTCAGGAAGCCTGCGGCAAACCCTGTTTACGATTATCCTCCAAATGAGCCCCCCTGGTGTCATATTTTATTTAGAAGCATCTGTAAGTGCAACTGTCAAAAGCTAAGAGTTTGTCAAGAGCTTTCTTTTTTTTTTCCTCTTCTGGTCGTTTGTTTAAACGATCCGTGTCACACAAGCACACTTTGGGCAGCATTTGAGTGCCAAGAACGTTCTTCAAAACTAGGGTAAGAAAAGGTGGTCGATCCCAGGACTCGTGGCCTTTGGTGCATTTGGCTCTGGAAGGAAGACAAAAGATTGACAGGACAGATTTTTTTTTAAAAAAATATAATAATTGATTATTCCCAGTTCTCGTGTTGCAGATTTTCATGGATTGCTGGTGAGAGTCAGTCAGTTTTAGCTTCACCTCCTGTTTTTAAAGCACAGGTAATCCTCGAGTTACGACCGCGATTCAGCCCAGATTTTATGTTGCCGAGCGAGGAATTCGTTAAGCAAGCTTTGTCCCGTTTTTACGACTTCTCTTGCCACGTTTCTTCAGTGAATTTCGCTGTGGTTGTTAGATTAGAAACACTATTGTTTAAGGGAGTCTGCCTTTCCCGTTGACTCGGCTTGTCGGACGGTCGCAAAAGGGGAACACCTGACCCCGGAATGCCGCAACCGTCATAAATATGAATCGGTTGCCAAGCGTCCGAATGTAAATCATGCGATCATCCGTACGCTTGCAACGGTCATAAGTGTGAAAATGGTCATAAATCACCTTTTTCAGTGCGGTTGTGACTTTGAGCGGTCACTAAACGAGCGGTTGTATGTCGAGGACTACCTGTAGAAGATTCAGAAAACAGATGGTTCTGAGAATGGCAGGACAAATAGAATTGTAGGGCTGGAAGGGATAGAATAGAGTAACAGAGTTGGAAGGGAATCTTCGAGGTCTCCTAGTCCAGCCCTCTGATCAAGCAGGAAACCCTATATACCATCGTGGAGAAATGGTTATCCAACATCTTCTTAAAAACTTCCAGTGTTGGAGCATTCACAACTTCTGGAGGCAAGCAGTTCCAATGGCTAATTGTCCTCACAATCAGGAAATTTCTCCTTAGTTCTAAGTTGCTTCTCCCCTTGTTTAGTTTCCACCCGTTGCTTCTTGTCCTGCCCTCAGGTGCTTTGGAGAATAGCTTGACTGCCTCTTCTTTGGGGCAACCCTTGAGATAGTGGATCTTAGAGATCTTCTAGTCCAACCCCCTCCTCGAGCAGGAAATCCTATATCGTTTCAGACAAACGTCTGTTCAATCTCTCCTTGAAAACCTCCAGAGGGGTTCCACTGATTAATTGATTATAGATAATCATTGTCATTTGACGATTGGTTCAAAAATCACTCAGGTGGCACTCCCAGTTGCTAGTTTGGTGCTTTAACCACAGTGAGAGACCCTTTTGGTGTAATGGATAATGGACTAGGCTAGGTGGTATTTTTTTCCCCCAGCTATAACAAGAATCACTTCTGAATATTTTGGTAAGATAACTGCATTTTGTCCAGGGATTTGCCAGGAATCAGCCTTGACTGGCAACCAAAAACAAGCCACCAAACTAAACTAAACTTAACTTAACAAATTAAAACATCATAATGTCAGTACATTAAAATACCTTTGATCCAGATGTTTTACTAACATCTTAAATTCCCAAATGGAACGCGCCAATAGATGGTACCGAAAGTGGTTTATCGTTTCTGGCTAATCGATAAAGCCAAAAAAAAAAAAAAAAAGGTGACCTCATTTTGGCCGTTAAGATTTGAGCTGTCCATACAAATTTTTAAAACACCTCCCGAATTACTCTCGGTAGTAAAAAAATGGACTTTGGATGATTGTCCAATTTTTTGCGTTGAGTAAAAGTTAAGGGCTATTGTTAAAGCGTTATTGATTATTTGCAAGAACCTGGGAACAAAGCGTTAGCCGGCCACATATTGATAAATCAGAGGGTTAAAGATCTTGTAGAATATTATGTA
This sequence comes from Coluber constrictor foxii, assembly GCA_038048745.1. NCBI lineage: Eukaryota > Metazoa > Chordata > Lepidosauria > Squamata > Colubridae > Coluber > Coluber constrictor. Next base: position 90,905,459 of record CM075964.1, on the reverse strand, counting down.
GGTTCTTAATGATTTTAAGATTAGCCTAATGCTTCATCTCTCCCCCCCTCCCACCCCCAATGTTTCTTGGCCATCTCAGTGTCGACTGTCAACTTCATGACGCTGTCAGTAGAAAAATAATGCAGTTACTTATGTACATGATGTGGGCTTAAGCCCCACTGTTCTATTTCGATTTAATCTCCGTTCGCTTATTAATGATCTTATGATGGAAAGACAAGGCCACCGCCGGATGGGTGCTTATAATTTAGTTTTTTATCGCTATTATGGAAGGACCGATCAATATTCTTCGGTGTGGTCCGGATTTAATGCTGCATTCAGCAACTGAGCTGTCTGCTGTATATTATACCTTTTACTGTACGTCCTCAATTTATGGCGGTTCATTTAGTGACCGTTCAAAGTCACGACGGCACTGGAAAAAAGTGATTTACGGGCATTTTTTCCTGTAAATGGGGGCTGGGGGATTCTGGGAGTTGAAGTCCACCCATCTTCAAGCTTCCAAGGTTGAGAAACACTGCATTAAAACGACATCTCGTTGCGGGCAGCTCTCCGCCTCCCATCCACACCCATCCCAATTACAGTCGTAAGTCGAGGACCCACTTGTCTCCTTCCTGGCCTGCTTTCTCAAACGGCCACAGGTGTGGTGCTCTCTGGGTTGCCTCCCCTCCCCTCCACTCCCTCCCTCCTCCCTGGCCCCCTCTTTGCAAATCCAGCTCGTATCCGTTTCATCCCGAGTGCGCGACCTGGCTTTTCATCCATTATAAATTATTTTCATTTCAGTATGTCGTTTTGCTTTTTCTGTTACAACGGAGATCAAAGTCACACCGGTTCTCAACTGCTGGCCTTTGTGGTCCCCGAACCTGCGAGTAATAGGATCCACTTTAATTTGCTGCTGTCTTAGATCTCCTCCGAAGGCCCCTGGAAGGTTTTGCGCCGCTGATGGATTCCTGTCCTTTAAAAAAAAAAGAAACCAAAAAATAATAGATATTTTTTACATTTTTCGTCGCTGGAGTGTTGGAAGCGCGAAACGGCATCTATTTTACATGGAATTGCACATTCGAAGAGCCATTTTTTGGGGGTGGGTAGGTTGAAAATGAAAATTCCAGGGCATCCGTTTGCAGGATAAGCCATGTTATTTTTCTTGCGTTTCTGTCACGATGGCTTCTCGCCTGGGAGAAATGCTAAAATCTTAACTTTATCGTCTTACGACCCGTGGTCTCGGTGAATAGAATTACACGAGGAATGGCTATTTTTCAAAGTTTTACAGGTGATGGAGAGGGGGGAATGTATGTCCTGTTATGTATGTATGTATGTGTGCATATATATATCTTCTCCCGCGTAAAATTGGAAGTATCTTGGCGATGTTTCAACAAAGTCTTATTTGTCATCTTCAGGCTGGTGTTCTCGGCTTCGTGCTTCCAGGAGCAATGAAGCACGAAGTGCTCCTGGAAGCACGAAGCCGAGAACACCAGCCTGAAGATGACGAATGAGACTTCGTCAAAAAGTCGCCAGGATACTTCCAATTTTACGCGGGAGAAGACCCGAATAACCGAAGACCTACATATATCTATATCTATATCTATATCTATATCTATATCTATATCTATATCTATATCTATATCTATATCTATATCTATATATCTATATCTATATCTATATCTATATCTATATCTATATCTATCTATCTATCTATCTATCTATCTATCTATCTATCTATCTATCTATCTATCTATCTATCTATCTATCTATCTATCAAGCTGGGCCTTAAATACGCAGTCAGGCTGCAGCTACGATAATAAAGCAGGAAAAAAAACGGCTGCCCTCCAATCAGGACACAGAGTTGCAGTCTAACCAGCATACGTCAGCATCAGCGAACATAGAAAAGCGACAACTCCGATCTCGCAGCATACCCACAGCTTCTAAACTGAAAGTAGGGGCCCAATGATGAGAAGATAGAGAGCTTGTCGAAACGTTGCCAAAAAGAAAACTTTTAAAGTGTTGGTTAGGATTTTAGCCAGAGTTTCAAAAGACCTTACAAAGTGTTTTGTTGGGATTTTGGAGGAGCTTAAGATGGGATTTAGCCAGGAGTTTAAGCATTTTAACTAACAGACTTTTAATGATGTGGGAAATTTTAACTTTACATACAGAGATACAGAGATTTTAACTTTTTACATACAGACACCCGGGAAAATTGAGGAAGACAGACAGACAGACAGACAGATAGGTAGATAGGTAGATAGCTAGATAGATAGCTAGAAAGATAGAAAGGTAGGTAGGTAGGTAGATAGATAGATAGGTAGATAGGTAGGTAGCTAGAAAGGTAGATAGATAGATAGATTAGGTAGGTAGGTAGATAGAAAGGTAGATAGATAGATAGATAGATAGATAGATAGATAGATAGATAGATAGATAGATAGATAGATGATAGATAGATAGATAGATAGATAGATAGATAGATAGATAGATAGATAGATAGATAGAGATAGATAGATAGATAGATAGATAGATAGATAGATAGATAGATAGATAGATAGATAGATAGATAGATGATAGATAGATAGATAGAAAGTTAGGTAGGTAGGTAGGTAGGTAGATAGGTAGGTAGGTAGGTAGGTAGATAGGTAGATAGGTAGCTAGAAAGGTAGATAGATAGATTAGGTAGGTAGGTAGGTAGAAAGATAGAAAGGTAGATAGATAGATAGATAGATAAATAGATAGATAGATAGATAGGTAGGTAGGTAGGTAGGTGAGTAGGTAGATAGATAGAGATAGATAGATAGATAGATAGATGGATAGAGAAAGAGAGAGAGAGAGATGCTTTCTTCTCTTATCGTAGTTTTTTATATGTATTTTTCTTCAACCGAGTATTTTCCTACTTAAACCAAGTTTCTCAAATTGCAGCCATAGCTCAGTGAAGGAGGGAACATATGGTAAGGGTTATATATGGTAAGGGTGTGGCTAACTGATGAGGACCAATCAGTCCGAAATAGATCTATATTAGTCTCCCAATAGGCGCAAAATGCTTGCTTGCTGTCTGAAGAAGCCTAGGATAGTGGATGTGATTTCACTGAGCTATGGCTGCAATTTGAGAAACTTGGTTTACGTAGGAAAATACCCGGTTGAAGAAAATATATATTTATATATATTTATATCACTGATTTAAGGCAAGGTCACAACAGTATAGAAAATAGGCTGAATATCTGCGAATGCACTGCAGCCCGACAGCTGCAAAACTTAAGTTGCTTCCAGAAACTTCCTAGTGTGGGAAGGGTGATTTTTTGTGTGACTTCCATTCAAGGGTGGACAAGATATAGCAATCTTCATCGGTCAGGTGATTTTTCCACTTAGCGACCGTCAGTGGCCAGTCCCTATTGTGGTCGCTAAGTGAGGGCTATCTGTCCTGTAGGTATCTAACCCCATGCCATATAAGGGATATATAACCTTAATTGGGTGGTTTCATGAAGATGTTGAATTAGTCTCCTCAGCAACTCTGGACTTCAACTCCCAGAATTCCCCAGCCAGCCAGCCAGCCAGTCCTTGGTGCTCTCTGGGCTCGGTGGGTTTCTTGTAAACGTTTCATGACCCAACTAGGTAACGTCATCAGCGCTAGAAGTGGATGCTGTTTGAGGAGTGGAGGAGGAGAAGTGGAAGGAGAAAGAGAAGGAATGAAGGGGAAGGAGGAAGAGATGGGATGAGAAGGAGGAAGAGGAGGAGGAAAAGACGATTTGTGGGGTCCTGTCTGCTCTCTGAGCTTGTTTTTATGCAGACTCAACTTTTATGACCCAATGAGTTAACATCATCCATGCAGTTGAAGGGGTGGAGAAGGAGGACAAGGAGGAAGAGAAGGAGAAGGGGAAGAAAGAAGGAGAAAGAACGAAGGGGAAAGGAAGAAGAGAAGTAGAAGAACTGTGGGCTTCTTGGTGCTCTCTGATGCTAGTGGTTCTTCGTGCAGGCATCTCATAACCCAACTAGGGAACGTCATCACGGCTAGAAGGGAGTGCTAGAAGCAAACCCCACTCTCTCGTAGCACTGATGATGTTCCCTAGTTGGGTTATGAAATGTCTGCAAGCTCAGAGAGTACCGAAGACCCTACACAGCTCCATGCTTCCAGAAATACTTTCTATCCGTCCTTCTTTGGTTGTAACTGCGCTGTCCTTTTCGGTAATAATTACAGAATTAGCTTAGCTAATTCACAGAAGAATTTCAGGGCACGGTGACTTAAAAAACCGTTCCCCCAGGGTTGGTCTACGATGTTAATAATCCTGGAGACACGCCTTTCATCCAGGCAAGCTCCGCTGCGTTTATTACGTGCACCCTAAAAATCTGTGTGTCAGCGATGAGCAAGTTTGTTGAAAAATTTGTAGACCTGGAAGCCACTTCAGGAAAAAGGAAGTCACACCGACTTTCTCGCGTGCTGGTTTCTTTTTTTTTTTTCCTCTTTTTTTCCATTTTTCCTCCGTTAGATTAGAGGTTTCAGGGGTGATCAGGAATATTTCTCTTCTGCAACCTTAAAAGGGGTTCTTTCATTTTAGGAGGGATTAATTAATCTCTCTACCACATTCCGTACAAAGCAGGCATTTGAAATTTGTGTAGCTTTTTTTTTTTTTAGACATTTGAGACAGTTGCTGGGTTGAAAAAGGAAAAACCTGGATTTATTCCTTCCTTCCTTCCTTCCTTCCTTCCTTCCTTCCTTCCTTCCTTCCTTCCTTCCTTCCTTCCTTCCTTCCTTCCTTCCTTCCTTCCTTCCTTCTTTCTTTCTTTCTTTCTTTCTCTCTCTCTCTCTTTCCTTCCTTCCTTCCTTCCTCCCTCCCTAGCTCTCCTTCCTTCCTTCCTTCCTTCCTTCCTTCCTTCCTTCCTTCCTTCCTTCCTTCCTTCCTTCCTTCCTTCCTTTCTTTCTTTCTTTCTTTCTTTCTTTCTTTCTTTCTTTCTCTCTCTCTCTCTCTCTCTCTCTCTCTCTCTCTTTCCTTCCTTCCTCCCTCCCTACCTCTCCTTCCTTCTTTCCTTCCTTCCTTCCTTCCTTCCTTCCTTCCTTCCTTCCTTCCTTCCTTCCTTCCTTCCTTTTCCACCCTCCTTCCTCCAGTCCTCCCTTCCCCTCTCTCCCTCTCTCCCATCCTCTCTCCATCTTCCCTCCCTCTATCCCTCCCTCCCTCCCACAATTGAGCCCCAAATTTTTCTAGCTAAGTGAAACATTTGTTAGGTGAATTTTGCTCCCATTTTTACAACCTTCCGTGCCACAATTGTTAGGCGAATCATTGCGGATTCTGTAACATAAGTGTGAGAAACGGCAATCGTCACTTTTCTCAATGCTGTTGTAAACTTCGAACGGTCGTTAAATAAATCGTCGTAATTCCTCGCCATCCATCTCAGATGCAATTCTTGTCACTTTTCTTCCTCCTTTAGTCGATGCTGGGAGGATGGGCTGATCTTGCCACGGGGCAAGCCTCCCCCGTCAGTAAAACGGAGACGTGTCCCTGACAGCGACCGTCCTCGGCACGAAACAAGTAAAAGAATAATTAGCAGTCCATTCACTGATCCCTTCCGTCGGCAACACCACCGGAATCATACTTGCTGCGACGGTTAGCCACGCCGATGCCTGGCTGCTGCCGAGCTTCATTTGGCTCGTGGTTTGACTAATCCCAGCGGGAGTTGCTAGCATCATTTTGGCAGCTGTGAGACAATCGTGGCCCCCCTTCCCAGCACGCGGGAATGCGAAATAGAGAGGGACGGGTTATTGGTTCCAATGCACGGAGGCACCGAGATGGCCTTGACAGGCGCCGCGGAATTCGCATTGATGGGCAAGGCAGGTGTGGGGAATCCCCTTGAGGGGCTGCTACGGGAAAGTTGTAGAAACTGCCTGCTCAGCAGAATTGGCAGAATAATGCCACGAAGCGAGCCACGGAGATCAGCAAGAGCTCGGGAATATGGATAGTCCTCAACTTACCACCACAGTGGAGCCCAAAATTTGAGTTGCTATGCGAAACAATTGTTAAGGGATTGCAAACGTCCATCATACCTCCTTCAGCACTGATAATCAATGAAAAGAGACTAGTTATAATCTGATCTTTTTCACCGTATTTCAAGCATCCATAGCTACAGTATACATACATACATACATACACACACACACATGCACATATACACTATACACACATACGCTCGCACACACAGACACACAAGTTGTGTTTGTGCGTGTATTGAGGATATAATATAAATTGAGGATCTGTCTACCTACCCTACCTACCTACCTACTTACCTACCTACCTACCCTGTTTCCCCAAAATAAGACATCCCTGATAATAAGCCAAATCGGACTTTTGAGCACATGGCAATAAGGCCAAGCGCTTATTTCAGAGTTCAAAAAAATATAAGACAGGGTCTTATTTTGGGGGAAAAACAGTCTCTCTCTCTCTCTCTCTCTCTCTCTCTCTCTCTCTCTCTCTCTCTCTCTCTCTCTCTCTATCTATCTATCTATCTAATCTATCTTCTGACTCTATCTTCTGTCTGTCTGTCTGTCTGTCTATCCATCCATCCATCCATCCATCCATCCATCATCCATCCATCTATCTTCTATCTTCTGATTGTCTGTCTGTCTGTCTGTTTATCTATCTATCTATCCATCCATCCATCCATCCATCCATCCATCCATCCATCCATCCATCCATCTATCTTCTGTCTGTCTGTCTGCCTGCCTGCCTGCCTGCCTGCCTGCCTGCCTGCCCTGCCTGCCTGCCTGCCTGCCTGCCTGCCTATCTATCTATCTATCTATCTATCTATCTATCTATCTATCTATCTATCTATCTATCTATCATCTATCTCGTATCTATCCATCCATCCATCCATCCATCCATCCATCCATCCATCCATCCTCCTCAACTTACAACCATAATCGAGCCCAAGCAGGACAGTTGTTAAGGAAGCTTTGTCCCCTTTTTTATGACTTTTCTCGCCGCCTTTGTTAAGTGAATCCCTGCGGTTGTTAACTTAGTAACTCGGTCGTTAAGTGAATCCGGCTCCCCCCACCGACTTCGCTCGTCAGAAGGTCGCAAAAGGGGGATCGACTGACACACACGCCCCCCCCCCCCAGGACACTGCAACCATCGTATAGAGGAGTCCGCTGCCCAGCGTCCGAATTTTGATCACACGACCGTGGGGATGCTGCGATCGTCGTTAAGTGTGAAAAACAGTCACAGGTCCCTTTTGAAGTGCCATTGTAACTTTGAACGGTCACTCAACGAATCGAGCACTTTCTATATGCAGACGGCCCTTTTGCTGGATAATTGCTGGATAACAGCTTGATAATCAATGTTTCCGGTAACTTCCAACAGTTCGTTTCAAGCTACAATGGCAACGAAAAATGGGATTTACGACCATTGCAGCACCCCCATGATCAAAATACAACTCGACAACTGGGTTACTCGCTTCCCATCTGTGGCAAAAAAAGGCCTTAGAATGGGACCAAGCCCTGTCTCGCTTAGCGACGGAAATTGGCCGTATGTCAAGGACTGCCTGTATTTAGGAAATTGGAAGAGATACAACACAACTATTTGGATGTCCCAGCTGCTCCTTTGCTGAGCCTGCCAGCGCCTTTAAACAGGGAGAGAGATATAAAATACCCGTCCAAATTACTCTTCCCACAAATTGTACTCTGCACACCGCTTCCTGGGCAGCCTTAAAATTTCGATGGCTAAAAGCCGCACCATATTTTTGTTTTGCTTTCTATCCTTCTGGGTACCGTTTGCTTTAAAACTCCCCTCTTCCCATTAGCTGACTAGATGGCCCTTAAATAAAAATAAAGCCCAAAACAATAAAAACACTTTTCCCAGTGATAAATGCTGATTTTATTTTATTTTATTTTTTTAAATCCCCCGTTTGCCTTCCTTGGTTTTACCGACTTGGACATAGCACAGAACAATTTTTTTCTGTGGTGAATCATGCCTTTTTTGTGTGTCCTAATGTCCCTGTAAATATATATATATATATATAATGTAAAATAAGACCCGGGAGACAATTGGTCTCATCCACACGGTGGCATAATGACAGATGAGGGAAGGCGATGTCATCTGCGTGGCAGATATTTATTAAAAATAGATGGGATTGTAACTGGCTTGCTGTCGCCGAGTTGTCTTTAGCTCTTTAGGTGATGGAGAATTTGAAATAAAATAAATAAAATACTGATTTCTCAGACATATACGGACAGTCCTCGATTTACGACTGCGATGGAATCTGCTATCACGGGGATAAGTCAAGACAGAGAGGTCAATCAAGTCACCCACACAACCGACCCACTTTATGACCCTTATTGCGGCGGGACATTAGGACCGGTGCGGTGGTCTAGAGGTGGAGGCTCTCGCCTCACAATCCGGAGGTTGTGAGTTCGATTCTAGATAGAGGCAGATATTTCTCTCTCTCTTGGGCACACTGAGAATATATCTGGAAACATCGTACTGCTAATTAGAGCTTATAAAAACTTACGCTAGACCAATTTTAGAGTATTGTTCGACTGTCTGAAATCGAAATTCTCGGTTTGGATAACTTAGAACTGCTTCACTTGGTATTGCATACAAAATATATACGTAGTAATGTTTTACCTGTAAATGACTTTTTCTGTTTTAATCGCAATAAAACGCTCGCGAACTATCGCTTTAAACTCAGTGTGTATCGTTCTAAACTTGACTGTAAAAGAAATATGCTTTCTGTAATAGAGCTGTCAAAGTCTGGAATTCTACGTGATTCAGTTGTCTCAGCTACAAAATTTTCACAGTTTCAGTCACAAATTGACTTCCGTGGATTTACTTCATACTTAAGTGGTCAGTAGAGGGCCGTGTATAAGTGCGTTAATGTGCCTATCGTCCCTGCCGTTGCATTTTTATTCTCTTATCTTGTTCTCGTTTTCGTTTGACAAATTCCAATAAATAAAATAAATATCTGCCGAACAAAACTCCGTATTGGTGACAGGAGAAGGCATCTGGCCATTCAAACCCTCTGCTAGCTCCATTCAGTTGCCCAGTACTCCAACTCACCCGCAAGGGATTATGGGGCTTTCAACAATTCTTATAACCCTTCACCCCATCAACGACCGTTGCAAACATCCTCGTGCGTATGTCAAGGTTTAGATGCTTCGCAGGTCGACTCGTGTTTATGACGGCTGCAGTGTCCCCTCGGGTCAGGTGATCCACTTTTGCGACCCTTCCGACAAGCAAAGTCAATCATGAAGCTACATTCTCACTTAACCTCAGCCACTGCAGTGATTCAACAGTGCAAAACAGGTTGTCAATAGGGCTAATACCCTCAATTACACAATTATTGCTCCAATACACTAACTTGTCTCCAAATCAGTAACATATAATGACCAATATTCTCTAACTTAATAAAACCCTACACTCACTATCCTATCACTATTACCATCTATCTATCTATCCATCACATCCATCCATCACATCCATCCATCCATCCATCCATCCATCATCCATCACTCCCCTCCCCTACCCTATCTATCAAACCATCATCTCTCTCTTTTCCTCCCTCCCTCCCTCCATATCTATTGATCGATCAATCGATCGATCTACCATTCTCTCTCTCTATCTATCCATCCATCCATCCATCCATCCATCCATCATCTCTCACTCTCTCTCTCTCTATCTATCTATCTATCTATCATCCATCCATCATCTCTCTCTTTTCCTCCCTCCCTCCCTCCATCATCATACTAACTATCTACTCGATCGATCTATTATCTACCATTCTTTCTCTCTCTCTATCCATCCATCCATCCATCCATCCATCCATCCATCATCTCCCTCCCACCCTCCCTCTCTATCTATCCACCCATCATCTCTGCCTTTCCCTCCCTCCCTCCCTCCATATCTATCTCTATCTATCTATCTATCTATCTATCTATCTATCTATCTATCTATCTATCTATCTATCAATCAATCTATCTATCTATCAATCTATCTATCTATCTATCATCTTCCTCTATTATTATGTATATGACTGTATACTATGAATACTTGAAATATAATGAAAAAAAACAGATTTAGTATTGTAATTTCGTTGATTGTCAATCTATCAACAGTATTAATGAATTTTGCATTAACTTTGAAAGCATTGAAACATAATACTTTTCAATATTTAGATATATAAACCCACGATGTCAGTTAATTGGAACACTAGACTACTTTTCGCAAATTTTGATATCGAAATACGATACGCTTTTTAGCTGATCAGCAAATGCATTCTTTCCTTTGCTTTTCACTTGGGTTTTTTAAGCAACTTCAGAAAATTCAAATATACTATTTTCGTGTATACTTCGGCACCGAGCTAGAAAGAAAAATGGTACGGTTTAAGAGAGCGGAATAAGGAAAAATGAAGTCACCGACTGTTTCAGGAGCAATTTAGAGGATCTTAATGGCTTTTATCTCTGGAGTAGAGTGATGCTAAAACACAAATATTAAGGGCGTAAATTATATCGTTGCAGCTGTATAGCGTGTTGTGGGGGGGGGAAGGCACAGCTGCTTTCAGGAATTGTGAGTAGGTGCTTCGTCTCCGCCGCTGCGTTTGCCCAAGTACCTGCCTGCTTGCAAATCAAAGTGGATTTATATGTGTGTGTGTTTGTGCGTTTTTGTATGAAAAACCGCAAGACAGGTGCTCATATGAAAGGAGTGAAATTGGATTGGTACTTTGCACCTGCCATCTTGCAGTCTCTTTCCCTCCTTCCCTCCTTCTGTCTCTCTCTCTCCCTCTCTCTCCCTCACTCTCCCTCCTTCCTTTCCTCCCTCCATCTCTCTTTCTCTCCCTCCCGTCCCTTTCTCTCTCTCCTCCCTCCTTCCCTCTCTCTCCCTCCCTCTTTCTCTCCCTCCCTCCCTCTCTCTCTCTCCCTCACTCTCCCTCCTTCCTTTTCTCCCTCCGTCTCTCTTTCTCTCCCTCCCTCCCTTTCTCTCTCTCCTCCCTCCTTCCCTCTCTCTCCCTCCTTCTTTCTCTTCCTCCCTCCCCCCCCCTCTCATATACACACAAAGACACACACAGAAAACACCCTCCCCCCCCCCACACACACAAGGACAACTGTGTGCGCAGCTTTGGTCAATCCACACCCTCCTGCGCGAGCTGCACTGGCTGCCAGTGGATCCGGAAGGCCACCGTACTCACCTATAAAGCCCTACATGGCATGGGACCGGGGTACTTGCAGGACCACCTCCTACCGGCTTCCCACCGTCCTCTGCGTTCTCATAGAACTGCCCTCCTCTGGGTGCCGTCGGCCAGACAATGTCGGCTGGCGACCCCCAGGATGAGGGCGTTCTCTGTGGCCGCACCGACCCTCTGGAACGGGTTGCCCACTGAGCTCCGGACGGCTCCTGATCTCCGCGCTTTCCGCACCGGCCTTAAGACATGGCTTTTCCATCAAATTCCCTGACCGATTATGGGGTTTTTAATTTGGGGGTTTTAATTTTTGGATTGGATTTTAATATTCTATTGTCGTCATCATTGTTCTGGTTTTTATTGTGTGAGCTGCCCCGAGTCCTATGGGAGAAGGGCGGCATATAAATTTTAATAATAAAATAAATAAATAAATAAATAATAAGATCAAACCATTAGGACACACATAGGAAAAATAATTGGGCAATAAATAGAAAGAAGCTCGATCAGGGCTTTGGGTTCATGGACAAGAACATCCCCTACAGGCAGTCCTTGACTTACGACCATAATTGAGCCCGGAATGGCAGTCAGAAGTCATGT
>CM075964.1:90826741-90893529 GCA_038048745.1 Coluber constrictor foxii | reverse complement strand
CATCCATCCATCCATCTATCTTCTATCTTCTGATTGTCTGTCTGTCTGTCTGTTTATCTATCTATCTATCCATCCATCCATCCATCCATCCATCCATCCATCCATCCATCCATCCATCTATCTTCTGTCTGTCTGTCTGCCTGCCTGCCTGCCTGCCTGCCTGCCTGCCTGCCTGCCTGCCTGCCTGCCTGCCTGCCTGCCTGCCTATCTATCTATCTATCTATCTATCTATCTATCTATCTATCTATCTATCTATCTATCTATCATCTATCTCGTATCTATCCACCATCCATCCATCCATCCATCCATCCATCCATCCATCCATCATCTCCTCAACTTACAACCATAATCGAGCCCAAGCAGGACAGTTGTTAAGGAAGCTTTGTCCCCTTTTTATGACTTTTCTCGCCGCCTTTGTTAAGTGAATCCCTGCGGTTGTTAACTTAGTAACTCGGTCGTTAAGTGAATCCGGCTCCCCCCACCGACTTCGCTCGTCAGAAGGTCGCAAAAGGGGATCGACTGACACACACGCCCCCCCCCCCCCAGGACACTGCAACCATCGTATAGAGGAGTCCGCTGCCCAGCGTCCGAATTTTGATCACACGACCGTGGGGATGCTGCGATCGTCGTTAAGTGTGAAAAACAGTCACAGGTCCCTTTTTGAAGTGCCATTGTAACTTTGAACGGTCACTCAACGAATCGAGCACTTTCTATATGCAGACGGCCCTTTTGCTGGATAATTGCTGGATAACAGCTTGATAATCAATGTTTCCGGTAACTTCCAACAGTTCGTTTCAAGCTACAATGGCAACGAAAAATGGGATTTACGACCATTGCAGCACCCCCATGATCAAAATACAACTCGACAACTGGGTTACTCGCTTCCCATCTGTGGCAAAAAAAGGCCTTAGAATGGACCAAGCCCCTGTCTCGCTTAGCGACGGAAATTGGCCGTATGTCAAGGACTGCCTGTATTTAGGAAATTGGAAGAGATACAACACAACTATTTGGATGTCCAGCTGCTCCTTTGCTGAGCCTGCCAGCGCCTTTAAACAGGGAGAGAGATATAAAATACCCGTCCAAATTACTCTTCCCACAAATTGTACTCTGCACACCGCTTCCTGGGCAGCCTTAAAATTTCCGATGGCTAAAAGCCGCACCATATTTTTGTTTGCTTTCTATCCTTCTGGGTACCGTTTGCTTTAAAACTCCCCTCTTCCATTAGCTGACTAGATGGCCTTAAATAAAAATAAAGCCCAAAACAATAAAAACACTTTTCCCAGTGATAAATGCTGATTTTATTTTATTTTATTTTTTTAAATCCCCGTTTGCCTTCCTTGGTTTTACCGGACTTGGACATAGCACAGAACAATTTTTTTCTGTGGTGAATCATGCCTTTTTTGTGTGTCCTAATGTCCCTGTAAATATATATATATATATATAATGTAAATAAGACCCGGGAGACAATTGGTCTCATCCACACGGTGGCATAATGACAGATGAGGGAAGGCGATGTCATCTGCGTGCAGATATTTATTAAAAATAGATGGGATTGTAACTGGCTTGCTGTCGCCGAGTTGTCTTTAGCTCTTTAGGTGATGGAGAATTTGAAATAAAATAAATAAAATACTGATTTCTCAGACATATACGGACAGTCCTCGATTTACGACTGCGATGGAATCTGCCTATCACGGGGATAAGTCAAGACAGAGAGGTCAATCAAGTCACCCACACAACCGACCCACTTTATGACCCTTATTGCGGCGGACATTAGGACCGGTGCGGTGGTCTAGAGGTGGAGCTCTCGCCTCACAATCCGGAGGTTGTGAGTTCGATTCTAGATAGAGGCAGATATTTCTCTCTCTCTGGGCACACTGAGAATATATCTGGAAACATCGTACTGCTAATTAGAGCTTATAAAAACTTACGCTAGACCAATTTTAGAGTATTGTTCGACTGTCTGAAATCGAAATTCTCGGTTTGGATAACTTAGAACTGCTTCACTTGGTATTGCATACAAAATATATACGTAGTAATGTTTTACCTGTAAATGACTTTTTTCTGTTTTAAATCGCAATAAAACGCTCGCGAACTATCGCTTTAAACTCAGTGTGTATCGTTCTAAACTTGACTGTAAAAGAAATATGCTTTCTGTAATAGAGCTGTCAAAGTCTGGAATTCTACGTGATTCAGTTGTCTCAGCTACAAATTTTCACAGTTTCAGTCACAAATTGACTTCCGTGGATTTTACTTCATACTTAAGTGGTCAGTAGAGGGGGCGTGTATAAGTGCGTTAATGTGCCTATCGTCCCTGCCGTTGCATTTTTATTCTCTTATTCTTGTTCTCGTTTTCGTTTGACAAATTCCAATAAATAAAATAAATATCTGCCGAACAAAACTCCGTATTGGTGACAGGAAAGGCATCTGGCCATTCAAACCCTCTGCTAGCTCCATTCAGTTGCCCAGACTCCACCCCGCAAGGGATTATGGGGTTGTTAAATGAACAATGACTTATGACCGTTTTTCACATGTACGACCGTTGCAAACATCCTCGTGGCGTATGTTCAAGGTTTAGATGCTTCGCAGTCGACTCGTGTTTATGACGGCTGCAGTGTCCCCCGGGGTCAGGTGATCCACTTTTGCGACCCTTCCGACAAGCAAAGTCAATGAGGAAGCTACATTCACTTAACCTCAGCCACTGCAGTGATTCACTTAAACAACAGTGGCAAGAAAGGTTGTAAAATGGGGCAAACCTCAATTAACAATTGTCTCGCTTAGCATAGACATTTTGTCTCAATTCTGGTTGTAACTTAAGGAAGAGACCTATATCTCTGTATTTCCCTATCACTATCTCTCTATCATCTATTTACCATTCTATCTATCTATCCATCCATCCATCCATCCATCCATCCATCCATCCATCCATCCATCATCTTCCTCCCTCCCTCCCTATCTATCTATCCATCATCTCTCTCTTTTCCTCCCTCCCTCCCTCCATATCTATTGATCGATCAATCGATCGATCTACCATTCTCTCTCTCTATCTATCCATCCATCCATCCATCATCCATCCATCATCTCTCTCTCTCTCTCTCTCTATCTATCTATCTATCTATCATCCATCCATCATCTCTCTCTTTTCCTCCCTCCCTCCCTCCATATCTATCTATCTATCGATCGATCGATCTATTGATCTACCATTCTTTCTCTCTCTCTATCCATCCATCCATCCATCCATCCATCCATCCATCATCTCCCTCCCTCCCTCCCTCTCTATCTATCCACCCATCATCTCTGCCTTTCCCTCCCTCCCTCCCTCCATATCTATCTCTATCTATCTATCTATCTATCTATCTATCTATCTATCTATCTATCTATCTATCTATCTATCTATCTATCTATCTATCTATCTATCTATCTATCTATCATCTTCCTCTATGTATATGTGTATGTATATGACTGTATAGCTATGAATACTTGAAATATAGTGAAAAAAAAACAGATTTAGTAGTGTTTTTCGTTGATTGTCAATCTATCATCAGGTATTATGGAATTTTGCATTTTTAGGGACAGTTTGAAAGCATGAAATACTTTTTTCAATATTTTAGATATATATACCACGATGTCAGTTATTTGGTAACTAGACTACTTTTCGCAAATTTTGATATCGAAATACGATGACGCTTTGTTAGCTGAGCAGCAAATGGCAGTCTTTTCCTTTGCTTTTCACGTGGGGTTTTTTGATAAGCACGTTCAGAAAATTCAATATTAGTTTCGTGTGATACTTCGGCACCGAGCTAGAAAGAAAAATGGGTACGGTTTAAGAGAGCGAATAAGGAAAAATGAAGTCACCGGACTGTTTCAGGAGCAATTTAGAGGATCTTAATGGCTTTTATCTCTGGAGTAGAGTGATGCTAAAACACAAATATTAAGGGCGTAAATTATATCGTTGCAGCTGTATAGCGTGTTGTGGGGGGGGGGAAGGCACAGCTGCTTTCAGGAATTGTGAGTAGGTGCTTCGTCTCCGCCGCTGCGTTTGCCCAAGTACCTGCCTGCTTGCAAATCAAAAGTGGATTTATATGTGTGTGTGTTTGTGCGTTTTTGTATGAAAAACCGCAAGACAGGTGCTCATATGAAAGGAGTGAAATTGGGATTGGTACTTTGCACCTGCCATCTTGCAGTCTCTTTCCCTCCTTCCCTCCTTCTGTCTCTCTCTCTCCCTCTCTCTCCCTCACTCTCCCTCCTTCCTTTCCTCCCTCCATCTCTCTTTCTCTCCCTCCCTCCCTTTCTCTCTCTCCTCCCTCCTTCCCTCTCTCTCCCTCCCTCTTTCTCTCCCTCCCTCCCTCTCTCTCTCTCTCCCTCACTCTCCCTCCTTCCTTTTCTCCCTCCGTCTCTCTTTCTCTCCCTCCCTCCCTTTCTCTCTCTCCTCCCTCCTTCCCTCTCTCTCCCTCCTTCTTTCCTCTTCCTCCCTCCCCCCCCCTCTCATATACACACAAAGACACACACAGAAAACACCCTCCCCCCCCCCCCACACACACAAGGACAACTGTGTGCGCAGCTTTGGTCAATCCACACCCTCCTGCGCGAGCTGCACTGGCTGCCAGTGGATCCGGAAGGCCACCGTACTCACCTATAAAGCCCTACATGGCATGGGACCGGGGTACTTGCAGGACCACCTCCTACCGGCTTCCCACCGTCCTCTGCGTTCTCATAGAACTGCCCCTCCTCTGGGTGCCGTCGGCCAGACAATGTCGGCTGGCGACCCCCAGGATGAGGGCGTTCTCTGTGGCCGCACGACCCTCTGGAACGGGTTGCCCACTGAGCTCCGGACGGCTCCTGATCTCCGCGCTTTCCGCACCGGCCTTAAGACATGGCTTTTCCATCAAATTCCCTGACCGATTATGGGGTTTTTAATTTGGGGGTTTTAATTTTTGGATTGGATTTTAATATTCTATTGTCGTCATCATTGTTCTGGTTTTTATTGTGTGAGCTGCCCCGAGTCCTATGGGAGAAGGGCGGCATATAAATTTTAATAATAAATAAATAAATAAATAAATAATAAGATCAAACCATTAGGACACACATAGGAAAAATAATTGGGCAATAAATAGAAAGAAGCTCGATCAGGGCTTTGGGTTCATGGACAAGAACATCCCCTACAGGCAGTCCTTGACTTACGACCATAATTGAGCCCGGAATGGCAGTCAGAAGTCATGTCAGTCATTAAGTGGGCCATCACATGGCTTCTTACAATTGAAATCTACAAGTCTTCAAAGTTGCCAAGCTTGGAGACTCCTGCTCTACACAGTTCTAGAAAGCCTGGGACGATCCCATCTTTAGGACAAATTGAAAACTGTCCTTAAGCACGAAGCCATTGTTTAAATTTTTCCAGTTTCTCTTCCGGGATTTGGCTAGGGCAGTGATGGCGAACCTTTTCGCCACTGACTGCTGAAAAGGTCGCACGGAAACGTCACCCACACACATGGTCATTAGGGCCGCACTCCGGAAAAGGCGAATTTCCAGGTTCTAGTGTGCATGCGCGCCTGAGGATCAGCTGGCCGTCGCCCATGCGCAGGCCTATTTTTGGCACTGCCACACACGCGAAGGGATTGCGCTCCGGAAAAGCTGAACTTCCAGCTTCTGGTGTGCGTGGACACCCAACAATCAGCTTGCCGATGTGCATGCGCACAGTGGTTTTTGGCACTGCCGTGCACGCGAAGGACAGCTGATTGTCACGCACCCATGCATGCCAGAAAACAAACAGGCAAGGCCGCATGTGCTGGGTGACATGACTTCGTATGCCACTTTGGCACGCTTGCCATAGGTTCGCAGTGATAGCTAGGGGAAGGTATAAACCAGAGAACATTTGTTGGGAAACGCAAATGTAAAAGTATACATATTTTTAATAATGCTTTGCATCTTGGAATTATGCTCTTTTCCCCTCGACCCAGCAGACAATTTTTAGCACCTGTTTAATAATGTAAAAAGGATACATAAAAAGCTGTCTCCAAGGATTGTTATTTAAAAGCAGATTTAATATTTCTTGTCTTTTTTTAAAAAAAAACCAACAACCCCCCCGAAACACTGTCATAACGATTCGAGCAAGTGGACTGCCTTTAATGTTTCACCGAAGCTTTTCTTTGTTTAGCCTAGTGGCCATGAGTTCTTCAGGTTAACCGTGCATTTAATCAGTTTCTGTATTGTCGCATTTCAATTTCAATTTCACTGTTCACTGACCGTTGCCTTATTTCATCTTCGCATAAAGGGAGGCACACAAATGGGAGGCCCTCTAAGCCAGAATGTTTGTCATGTCTCCGCACTTCAGGATTTGCTCTGTGTGAAGGATGTTTGTTAGATTCCTGGTAACTAGTCAGAAAAGAAAGCTGCACAGGTAATCTCCGGATTACGAGCGTTCCCTTAGCCAGCGTTCGAGGTTACGCGATAAGCCACCCCCTAGCGTTTCTGAACAAGGCCCAAAACTACGAATCTTGCAGCGCCACGGCAGTTGTTCGCCCTTACGAACAACCACAGAGGCTCTGCAACGTTCATCCCACATGTTGCCTGTCAAAATGGAGCTTCTGAGGGCCGGATCAAGCACTCAGAAACTCCGTTCGGCTGTCCAGAGGCCTCGCCTGGCACCTTGCTGGCCAAAATGGAGCTTCTGAGGGGCAGAGCAAGCCCTTCAAGGCTCCGTTCAGCCCTCCATGGGCCTTCTTGGCCGGCCCCCAGAAGCTCCATTTCAGCCTGCAATAGGACAGGGGAGGCCTGCGGAGGCCCGAACCGAAGTACAGAGGTGTGCACAAGGCTGGAGAGGAGACTGCTTGCTAGATCTTCACAAGATAAGTAACCCGGCATGGCAGGTTGGGGTGGGAAGCATTTTGGGAGCGTGAGGCGTTTCATTGGATTGGGAGGCCTTGAGTGGTCTTAGACAGGTTTTCTGTTCCATCAGTAGGCCCCCCATGGCCTTCCCTACCCTGAAATACCTCATGTGCACTTAACAAGCCTTGCATTCGATTAGCAAATGTGTGGGTGAAAGAAGGGAGTGATCCCATTCAAGGTATGAGATTCAGTCTCACGAATCCTCAGACTACGAATGGAATGGGTCGGTCACCAGGATTAACGGGTTACTCTTCCGAGCTTTTGGACTCATACCAGAGCCCATCCTCAGGGAACATCTATCTAGTGGCATACAGGTAGTCCTCAACCATCTCCTAGTCATTGGCCCAAAGTCACCCAGCAGCTTTCATGCCTAAAGTGGGACTAGAACTCACAATCTCCTGGTGATTGTCCCCAAATCACCCAGCTGGTGTTCATGCCAAAAACTGGACTAAAACTCACCATCCCCAGGTGATTCTCCCAAAATCTCCCAGCTGGCTTTCACACCTAAGACACTACTAGAACTCAATTCAATTCTGGTGATTGTCCCAAAATCTCCCAGCCAGCTTTCACTCCTAAGAGAGTACTAGAACTCACCATCTCCTGGTGATTGTCCCAAAATCAGCCAGCCGGCTTTCACACCTAAGACAGTACTAAAACTCACCATCTCCTGATGATTGTCCCAAAATCTCCCAGCCGGCTTTCACTCCTAAGAGAGTACTAGAACTCACCATCTCCTGGTGATTGTCCCAAAATCTCCCAGCTGGCTTTCACACCTAAGACAGTACTAAAACTCACCATCTCCTGATGATTGTCCCAAAATCTCCCAGCCGGCTTTCACTCCTAAGAGAGTACTAGAACTCACCATCCCCTGGTGATTGTCCCATAATCTCCCAGCTAGCTTTCACTCCTAAGACAGTACTAGAACTCACCATCTCCTGGTGATTGTACCCAAATCTCCCAGCTGGCTTTTATACCGAAGGTGGGAATGGAATTCATCGTTCTCTTTCTTTGTAATCTGGTGCTTCAACCACCAGAGCAAACAATGCCTAGTATGGAGAAGAACTGAGGATAATTGACAGAGGATAATGCTAATCTGGTCCAGCGCCAAAGGCCAACAACAACCCAACACGCAAATCTAACAGAGTTGTGTTTGCCTAGGCAGCTGGCAGCTTTCTCCGCAGTTCCGCGCCTCAACAAATACGCTGACCGTAATAAAGCTCCTTATGCATTTAGGGCGGTAAATCCATTCAGAGAAGAAGAAGAAAAAAAATCGTAGCTGCATCTAACAAAATTAGCAGTACAGTGTAATTTCTCCAGGGAAATAACTGTGATATGATGACAGTGTCAAGGTAATGTTTAAACCAGGTTAAGCCTCTGGGGGAAACGATGATTGCTCTGGCAACTCTGAAAACATCAAGCTTCCATTTCCAGGGATGTTCTCCGTGCCTTTTCCTCAGTTTCCCCAAAACGATGCTACCCGTCATGTACACCTGGGCTCAGATTGTACCCGCCGGTAAAGTCACCACCGAGTTGGGGAATGAGGCGGCATCTGTTTTTGGATTCCTTCTTTGACGTACATCAGTCAGTGCTGTTGTGGCCCCGTCCTCTGAGCCTATCCCATTGGAGGAAGGAAGCTCTGAGCAGGAGGAAGAGGAGCCAGCCAGATCTCCCAGCCCCCCCCCTCTGGCACCGTCTCAGGTGCCAGCTGAAAGAGAGCCAAGTAGTGGGGAAACAGGTGTCTCAGATGAGAGTGAGGGAGAGACGTCATTCCTGGACGCACGTCAAAGAAGGCGAGATAAACGCTTACAGCAGCTGTGGAGACGCATGAGGGAATAGACCTGAGTCACTGGACTGGAGTCACAGGATCAATGAGTCACTGGACCACACCCAGAGCCTATATAAAACAGGAGGGTGGTTCATGATCTCTGTGACGAACAAAAACGCAATCTAGTAGTCTTTGGAGCTAAAAGAACGGATTTTGGCAAAGCTACGTAGGTGATTTTCTTTTTGTGAACTATTAAAGCCCTTGGCAGACGGTGTGCATATCGCTGCCAAGTTTGAGATAAGAACTGTGGAGTGTGCCAAGTGCTTCTTAACCCTCGACTGGCTGTGTTTTTGTGGGTCTCTGTAGGGGGGGACAGATCAAGTGCCGGGTTTCGGCTGTGACAAGAAAGGTCGTTAAAACGGGGCTCACTTCACAACTGTCTTGCTTAGCAACGGAAATTCCGGGGCTCCGTTGTGGTTGTAAGTCGAGGACGTGCCTGTATTGGGTGACAGGCAGATCTTCGTTTCCTTGACAAATAGGATGAGTTGGGCACGTGACACCAAAAAGGTTAGCCATCCCTGGTGTAGGGTCTCCTGCTTGGCTGGGGGGTTGGACTAGATGACCTACAAGAGCCCTTTCAACTCTGTTACTCTGTCTATGTGCCAAAGGAAGAACAAACTTGAGTGGCATCTATATTTTAATTTTTTAAAAGAGTGTCGGCACAGATCTTCAAACCTCTTTATTGCCATTTTTCATTTAACATTGATATCATTGAAGGGAGCGGGCTGGAGAATTGCAAATAACTTTCCTTTTCTAGCCCCCCCTCCCCCCCCACCATCCAAACTGGGTTTTCCAAAAACGTTTTATTAAAAAAAAAAAAGAAGGAGAGAGTAAACCTTGTTAAAGAGTTCTCGTTTAGGAATAAAGGGCAACGTTCGGCTAATTGAATACACGGTCATTTTGCTATGGCTAATTAATATTTATTGGAACCCTGCCTTGTGGCCGAATTAATCTAATGCTCCCTTGCCAACGTGCCCATCAGCTGTGAATTCCCCCGGCTGGCATATTTGTGTGTTAAAAAGGTTGCGGTGATTTCTCGCTGAAGGGCTAAAAGATTTGCGCCAGCCCTTTGAGACAGACCAGATGTGAACCCCAAAGTCAAGAATAATAAAATGTCTTTTATTATGGGCCAAAATGCAACTGAATCTGCCTTTCTCCACCCCCCACCCCCCCCAATGCGCACACTTTTATCCTAAAGCCAAGGGATCTCCAAACTGGCAACTTTGATCTTCTGACTGCGGAATTCTGGGAGTTGGAGTCCAGAAGTCTTAAAAGTTGCCAACTTCGGACATCCTTGGTCTAGAGTAGACCAGGCACCTCTTTACAACCCGTGGACTTCAACTCCCAGAATTCCCGAGCAATGGAATTTTGGCCTCGATATGCTCGTTCATTGAGGATTTACCTGTATTTGGAATTATTATTTGTTATGTTGTTTGGAGTTTGATTTAAAAAGTGGCAAGGCACAATGTGTGTGTCTGATGAGGTCATATGCATAGACGTTTTAAAGTTGGGGCAACTCTACTCTGTGTGTGTGTGTGTGTGTGTGTGTGTGTGTGTGTGTGTGTGTGTGTGAAACCCCTGTTTTTTAATGTCTTCATGAATTATCTGGAGGCAGGATGAACGTCGAGGTGTCCAATCTCCAAACAGGCTAATTGGGTGTCAGAATGGCAGATTTTTTAGGCCCAGTGTAATCAAGAATAAAAAACGGACTTCGGCACGGATTCGCCAACATTTGGGCTGACAGTTAATGAGACGTGAGCTGGGGGTGACAGGCGAGGACGGATTGGGGAAGCACTCGGGGGGATGACAGGCAGCTCGGCAAAAATTGTCAAGCGATGATGCCCTTGCTCTCTTTACAAAAATAAAAAATAATAATAAAAAAAAGATAGGCAGTTCCACGCTGGGTTTTAGGAAAAGAGTTGAAAAGGAAGCAGCCAGTGTAGAGCTCACTTTCGACAAATCCATTGGGAAGGCCGGCTTCTGATAGGATGAGTGGTTGGGGAGTCACCACACCTGAAGAAGGATTGAAGGATGGAAAAGAGGTAGAAAAAGGTCACAAGAATTCTCTCTCTCTCTCTCCTTCCCTTTCTCTCCCTCCCTCCCCCTCTTTCTCCCTCTCCCTCTCTCCCTCCCTCCCCTTCCCTTCCTCGCTCACTCCCTCTCCCTTCCCTTCCTGACTCTCCCTCTCTCCCTCTCCACTTCCTCCCTCTCCCTCTCTCTCCCTCTCCCTCCCCCCTCCCCCTCCCTTCCCTTCCTTCCTCTCTCTCCTTCTCCCTCTCTCTCCCTCCTCTTCCCTTCCTCGCTCACTTCCTCTCCTCCTCTCCCTTCCTGCCTCTCCCTCTCCCTCCACTTCCTCCCCCCCTCTCTCCCTTCCTGCCTCTCCCTCTCTCCCTCCCTCTCTCTCCCTCTCCCTCTCTCTCCCTTCCCTCCCTCTTTCCTCTCTCCCTCTCTCTCCCCTCCTCTTCCCTTCCTCGCTCACTTCCTCTCCTCCTCTCCCTTCCTGCCTCTCCCTCCCTCTCCCTCCCCTTCCCTTCCTCGCTCACTTCCTTTCCTTCTCTCCCTCCCTCCCCATCTCTCCCTCCATCTCCCAACTCTCGCTCCCTCTCTCCCTGCCTCTCCCTCCCCTCCCTTTCCCTCTGTCTTCCTCCTTCCCTCTCCCTCCCTCCCTCCTTCTCCCTCTTTCCCTCCCTCTCCCTTCCTCCCCCCCTCTTTCTCCCTGTCTCCCTCTCCCCCTCTTTCTCCCTCCCTTTCTCCTTTCCTCCCCCCTCTGTTGTTTTACTTCAAGGTCTGTCTGTACTTTCCTACCTTCTCACCCAGAATGCTGGTCTGTGGGATCTTGGCTTGATCTAACGGACCTCTTTGTCTATTTCTAAATGATCAGACTCTTTCTTCCATTTTCTCCTTCCTTTTGCTTGTTCCGCTGTGGTGAGTTTATTCATTTGCCGTCTTTTTTTTTTTTTGTCTTTATGACACCCTGGAAATTACTTTTAATTGATCTGTTCGAGTTCTGCAAAGGGTCTAGGCTTAGACCACCCCCCCACCCTCTCTGCACTTCCCATGTGCCACTTACAATGCACAAATGACCTTTCCCTCCCTCCCCTCCCTCCCTCCCTCTCCCTTTGGCGTGCATTTAATAAACTTAAATTTCCAAGGCTGAATATTGAAAGCTCCAACAGCTTCGTGACTTTTCCTTCTTAGCTCGTTTCCGCTTCGCTGCCTTCTCAGACCGTAGCTATCTCTTGGCAAAGTCTTGAAGGAAAAAAAACCCGACCTTCGCATTAATAGCGAAGTGGAAGTCTGAACTCTGCAGCTCCCAAGGGTGGCATTTGCGGAGGAATATCAGTAGAAGAGAATATTTGTGGCCCCGGGTTGAACTGCGGGGTCTTTACTGCTCTCTGAGCTTGGTGGGTTTTCGGCGGACATTTCATTGCCCATCTAGATAACATCATCAGTGTTAGAAGGTAGTGGGGTTTGTGGAAAGGAAGAGGAAGACTGTGGGTTCCTTGGTGCTCTCTGAGCTTGATAGTTTTCTTGGAGACATTTTATTACCCATCTAGGTAATTTCATCAGTGCTAGAAAGGAGTTTGATGCAACATGTTCTATGTAACACACTCCCACCAACAGTGATAGCACAAGCCACTTGTGTAGAAACAGAGAGCAAACCCCACTCCCTTCCAACACTGATGATGTTGCCTAGAAGGGCAATGAGACATCTGCAAGAAAGCAACCAAGCTCACAGCCTTCATCTCCCCATCTTCCTCCTCCTCCACCTCCTCCTCTCCCCACTCCCATCCAACACTGATGATGATGTTACCTGGATGAGAAACGAGATGTTTGCAAGACGATTTGAAAGAAGAGCCAGCGCTGTCCGAAGACGTCTCCCGTGGTCACGTGGCCGGCATGACTCAACACCAGAGGCGCACAGAACGCTATTTCCTTCCCACCAAAGGGGGTCCCTATTTTTCTACTTACATTTTTTATCTGCTTTCGAACTGCTAGGTTGGCAGAAGCTGGGACAAGTCACGGGAGCTCATCCCATTACATGGCACTAGGGATTCGAACCGCTGAACTGCCAACCTTATCGATCGACAAGCTCAGTGTCTTAACCACTGAGCCACCACATCCCTTTTATATATAGATATAGATATAGATATAGATATAGATATAGATATAGATATAGATATAGATATAGATATAGATATAGATATAGATATAGATATAGATATAGATATAGATATAGATATGGGTTTTCTATCGAAGCAACCTGGTCTAGGAGCAGGAGCATACTGCTTCCTTTCACCTTGTAGCTCCAATCCAGGAGCCCTAAGGCAGTTGCTTTCATGACAAACTATTTTGTGTTAAATTTATATTTACTGACAAATATAGGTTCAAATCCCAGAAGGGTATGGCTAGCTGATGAGAGCTAAATAGCTTGAAATAGATCTATACTAGTCTCCTTTTATTCTTTGTCAGTAAATATAAATTTAGCATATATATATATATAACTATATATATAGGTCTTTGGTTATTCGGGTCTTCTCCCGTGTAAAATTGGAAGTGTCTTGGCGACGTTTCGACGAAGTCTCATTCGTTATCTTCAGGTTGGTGTTTTCGGCTTCGTGCTTCTAGGAGCAAACGAATGAGACTTCGTCGAAACGTCGCCAAGACACTTCCAATTTTACGCGGGAGAAGACCCGAATAACCAAAGACCTACATACACACACACACACACACACACACACACACACACACACACACACGACAGCCATTTTATACCAAATTTATATTTTGCTGATAAAGAAATAAAGGGAGACTAGTATAGATCTATTTCAAGCTATTTAGCTCTCATCAGCTAGCCAATCCCTTACTCGGATTCGAACTTGTATAGACACGCACACACACAGACACACACACACACACAAACATGAGTACATATATACATAAATACACACACACACACATATACATATAAACATATAAAAACATATTTAAACAACATTGCCAACGTCTTACAAAGTTTGGCAGTCTGAGGCACGCACACTTCTTCGTTCTCATCCCAAATTTCATAACGCCTCAGCATTTCCTTAGTAAATATTTTGCGTTGTGTCTGTGCATTTGTGCCCCTGCCTATTTTTTTTCCCTCCCCCCCCCCCCCCGGTCCCAAAGGGTCAACAAAGGCCCATTTCACAGGACAGCTTTATTCTTTCTAGCAGCTCATTCAGGAATGACGTTTGATTTTCCAGCAAGAATCTCCACAATTTTGGTGTGTGTGTGTGTGTGTGTGTGTGTGTGTGTGTGTGTGTAAACGTACCCTTAACTATGAGAGTTTGCTCATAGTTAAGGGTACGTTTGTGTAGCACTTTTGTGTAGCACTTTGGTTTTATTTAACTTGTCGTATAAACGGATGGCTTTATATTCTGTGTTTATTTACATGCTTCCAGGAAATGGAATGCAAGGTAAGAAGTCAAAATTGGAAGTTAATGGAATTTTTGTTGTTGTTGTTCAGTTGCTGAGTCGTGTTCACTCCTTTTGAGGGGCGGGGGGCTCAACCACAGCATGCCAGACACCCCTGTTCTCTACTGTCTCCTGGAATTGCCCAAATTCATGTCCATTATGTTGGTGACCCTGTCTCACCATCTCAATCTCTGCCGTCCCCTTTTCCTTCTGCCTTCCATCTTTCCCAACATCGGGGTCTTCTCCAAGGAGTCCTCCCTTCTCCTTTGGGGGCCAAAGTATTTGAGCTTCAGCTTCAGGATTCTTCTGTTTTTCCAAAGGACAGCCAGGGTTGATTTCCTTGAGGATCGACCGATTGGATCTCCTGGCCTTTCCAAGACTCTTCCCCAAGGACCACAATTCGGTGCTCAGCCTTCCTTATGATCCAACTCTTACAGCCGTACATTAACAAACAAATTTGCAAGCAAGCAGGGAGGGAGGGAGGGAGGGAGGGAAGGAAGGAAGGAAGGAAGGAAGGAGAGAAGGAAGGAAGGAAAGAAGCAAGGGAAGGAAGGAAGGAGAGAGAAAGAAAGGAGGGAGGGAGGGAAAAAGGAAAGAAGACGAAAGGAAGGACAAAAGGAGAGACAGAGAAAAAGGAAGGAAGGAAGGGAGGGAAGGAAGGAGAGAGAAAGAAATGAGAAAGAAAGGAGGGAGGGAGGGAAAAAGGAAAGAAGACAAAAGGAAGGACAAAAGGAAAGAAAGAGAGAAAAAGGAAGGAAAGAAGGGAAGGAAGGAAGGAAGGAAGCAAGGAAGCAAGGGAAGGAAGGAAGGAGAGAGAAAGGAGGAAGGGAGGGAGGGAAAAAGGAAAGAAGACAAAAGGAAGGACAAAAGGAGAGACAGAGAAAAAGGAAGGAAGGAAGGAAGGGAGGGAAGGAAGGAAGGAGAGAGAAAGAAATGAGAAAGAAAGGAGGGAGGGAGGGAAAAAGGAAAGACAAAAGGAAGGACAAAAGGAAAGAGAGAGAGAAAAAGGAAGGAAAGAAGGGAAGGAAGGAAGGAAGGAAGGAAGGAAGGAAGGAAGGAAGGAAGGAAGAAAGAAAGAAAGAAAGAAAGAAAGAAAGAAAGAAAGAAAGAAAGAAAGAAAGAAAGAAAGAAAGAAAGAAAGAAAGAAAAACTCAAAGGGAAGACTTGGTGGTCCATTAACTCTTTTTCCGCCATCAGTTTTCTGTTTCTGTCACTGAATTTGTTGTAGAGGTAGTCCTCGACTTACAACAGTACGTTTAGTGGCTGTTCAAAGTTACAACGTCACTGGAAAAAAATGACTTATGACCGTTTTTCACACTTACGCCCGTTGCGGTCATGTGGTGGAAATTCAGACGCTTGGCAGCTGAACTCATATTTATGACGGTTGTACTGTCCCGAGGTCACGCAATCACCTTTTGTGATTTTCTGATAAGCAAAGTCAGGGAGGAATCCCGATTCACTTAGTAACCGGGTTACCCCCTTAACATTGGCAGTGTTTCACTTAACAACGGTGGCAAGAAAGTTCGCAAAATGGGGGCAAAACTCACTTCACAAACATCTCGCTCAGCTACATACATTTAGGGCTCAATTTTGGTCGTAAAAGGAGGACTACCTTTACAATAGCCCAGCGCTGGATTTTGTCTATGGCGAATCATGATTGTAAGAATATGTTACCGGGGCAAAAAACGGCCCGTCTCTTTCAATGTCTGCAGAAAATCTTTTGGGCAGAACTGATACCAAATGTTGATGTTATTGGAAGTTGGCTATTCTTCATGTATGTTCTCTCTCTCTCTCCCTCGCTCTCTCTCTCTCTTCCTCTCTCTTTCCCTCTCTCCCCCCTCTCTGTCTCTCTCTCTCCCTCTCTCTCCCTCGCTCTCTCTCTCTCTCCCTCACTCTCTCTCTTCCTCTCTCTTTCTCTCTCTCCCCCCTCTCTCTCTGTCTCTCTCCCTCTCTCTCCCCCTCTCTCTCCCTCGTTCTCTCTCTCTGTCTCTCTCTCCCTCTCTCTCCCTCTCCCCCTTACTCACTCTCTCTCTCCCTCTCTCTCTCTCCATCTCTCTCTCCCTTTCTCTCTCTCCATCTCTCTCTCCCTCCTCTTCCCTTCCTCGCTCACTTCCTCTCCTCCTCTCCCTTCCTGCCTCTCCCTCTCTCCCTCTCCCTCCCTCCCCTTCCTTTCTCTCTCCTTCTCTCTCTCCCTCCCTTTCTCTCTCTCCCTCTCCCCTCCTCTGCCCCTCCCCTCCCCCCTCTAACCCTCCCCTGCCCCTCCTTCTCTCCTCTACCCCTGCCCCCTCCCCTCCTCCTGCCCTTCCCCTCCTGTCCCCTTCTCTCCCCCTGCCCCTCCCCTCCTTTCCTCCCCCTGCCCTCCTCTCCTCTCTTCTCCCCCTGCCCCTCCCCATCCCTCCTCTCCTCTTCTCTTTCCTCCCCAGGCCAAAAAGCTAGAAGAAAAGGAAAAGGAGCTGAAGAAACACGAGACTTACTACAAGGAGCAGTTGAACCGCCTGGAAGAGAGGGTGAGGGAGTTTTCATTTTGCTTTTCCTGGAGAGAGGCTTTGCTATGGAGGAGGCTTGATGGAGTTTTACCCTTCTGCTTTTAAATGCACAGAACTGATGGGAGGAACCCTCTGATCTTGGCCAGCCGAGCTTCTGGGAGGAAGGACCTCTCTACCTGTCCTCATGTGCCGACCGCAGAAAGAACTGATCGTTTAAAACGGGGTTTCTCAGCCAGCTTTACCATAAACTGAACCGTTTCCTCTTTCAGGAATCTCTCTCTGTGTGTGTTTATGTGCGAAGGGGAGCGGAAGGTGGGAATTAGCTCAGTGGAAGGCCTGGTGCATTTTTTTTCTTATTTAAAAAAACAAATCAGGTAGTCCTTGACTTATGACCGTAATGGAGCCTGCTCATCTCAGTCATTAGTTATGACAGTCATAAATCAAGTCGTTCTTGTGGACCCACTTTTTTTGGTGGTTGTTAAGTGAACCAGTGGTTTGATATGGAGCCGGTATTGCTGAAAAGTGGAAGTAAACCCTGGTTTTCAGCCAAACCGTCATAAAATGCAGTCGTGGGTCCGTGGGACACTATGAACACCGAACAGCGATAAATGCGGGCCAGTTTCCAGTGGCCCAAAGGTGGTCATACGATCGCAGTGGTCAGAACTTTGGAGCAGAGTCGTAAGAATCTGCCAGGAGGTCTGTTGTAATGGTTACTAAGCAACCGGTCATAAGGTGAGGACTACCTGTAGAGTGCTGAAAATTGTAAAGCAGGTTCGGAGTGAATATTTGGTGACCATCTTAAAAAGTTCCTGTGGCTGAACCTGAACTGTTAAAAGTCATCTCAATTTTTTCAATCTTTGGGACTTTCACCCCCCAAAATTGCAGAAGTTGTTGCAAATTTATTTATTTTATTTATTGGTTCGATTTATATGCCGCCCTTCTCCGGAGACTCAGGGCGGCTCACAATGCGTTAAGCAATAGCCTTCATACTTTTGTATATACCTGCTTAGTAGGGCTTTCGGCTCCCCCTAAACGGTGTTCTTTTTTATACAAAGTCAGTTTATTGCCCCCACAATCCGGGTCCTCATTTTACCTACCTGGGAAGGATGGAAGGCTGAGTCAACCTTGAGCCTGGGGAGATTTGAACTCGCAGCAATGGCAGGCAGCTGGCAGCTAAGTGCTATTTAACAACGCTTTAGTCTGCTGCTCCACCAAGGCTCCTAATTTCGTAGGGGAAGAGAATTCCAGAGTTGTCTGGCTATCCATCCGACAAAGATGGATAGACTGATATATTAATAAAGGAGAATATTTACAGCTCAAGGTTGAAAGGAGGGGTCTTTGGTGGTATCTTGAGTTGGGTGTTTTTCTTGCAGGCGTTTCATGACCCAGCTAGGTAACATTATCAGTGTTAGTGCGGTTTGGTGGAGTAAAGAAGGAAGAGGGGAGAAGGAGGAGGAGGAGAATGGTGGGGTCCTTGGTGCTCTCTGAGCTTGGTTCTTTTCTTGCAAATATTCCTTGACCCAAACTAGGTGACATCATTAATGTTAGAAGGTGTTCTGTCCCCGTCTCACACACACACACAAACAGTCAGCCGGGAGTTAATAAGACCCGCAGTCAGGAATTCTTCTGAGATAAGAGAATTGGCAGCAACCCAATAACTGCCTGCCAAAAGATTTTACTCACAAAGGGAGGTTTTTCTCCTCAGTCCGATGCACCAAAATAAATCCACAAAGCCAAAGAATTATCCAAGTCCAGTCCAAATAAATCCAAGAAGTGCATATAACAAAGTTCTAGAAACACGGTGTGAGCTTTTCAGTTTGTCCGTCACAAGGCCTGAATAGCCGCCACACCCACTCTTATCCCTTGTGGGGTGTGATTTAGTGACTCAGCTTCATCTCTGGCACGCCTCTTTCTTTGCCGCGCGGGCTTATCCTTCCGACGTCGTTGGGGATCCAGCCAAAACTCATCTCCGTCGCTATCTAACTGCGGCTGCTCCGAAGTGCCTGGCTCCTGGCCTATCTCTTGGCCTTCGGAGGACACCTGAGGCATTGCCAGAGAAGAGGATCCTGCCAACTCCTTGCCAATTCCTCTCCTTCGCTTTCGGAGTCGTCTCCCTCTGATAAGACAGGCTCGGGGGTCGGAGTCACAACAGAAGGGTTTGCAAGGAGGAGGAGGGTATGAGGGAGTGAGGTTATGGAGGGGAGAAGGAAAAGGGGAGGAGGAAGAGGACTGTGAAGTCCTTAGTGCTCTCTGAGCTTGGTTCTTTTCTTGCAAATATTCCTTGACTCAAACAAGGGGACATCATCAGTGCTAAAAGGGGCTTGTATCTAAACAGAGAGCAGACCTCCCTCCCTCCTAGCACTGATGGTGTTACCTCGCTGGGTCATGAAACGTCTGCAAGACTCAGCCTGCACCAAAGGCCCCTCAGGCTGACATATTGGATTCGTTGGACCCAATCCAATGGTTTTCCCGGTGATTCAATTCTAATATCTCACCCAATATTGTTTTCCTCGGCTCCTCCGGAGTCTTAAAGACACTCAAGGCCCCCCTTAGAATGGAACAGCTGATTTCCCTTTTGTGGGCTAATCAGAAACAACAACAACAAAATAACAGAACTTTATTAACTGCTGTGTAAAATCCCACCAACGATCATTTACGGGTTTTGCCAAACGCTTCCTCTGGCTCTCATGTTAAGCAATTTTTTTTATTTTTTTAAAAAAAGATGATTTAAAAACTACACGAGGAAGGTGGGGAAACGAAGAGGAAGAAGTGTTGCTGGGAAGACGCCTGTCAGAAACTCATTATTCCTACAATATGTTAAATGAATTTCAGCGTATGCTGCAGCTTCGTAGATTAGCTGCGAGAAGCAGAAATATATCCGCCCCCCACTCCCCAAAAAAACATTAAGTGCGATCTTTTGTCCCCTTGAAAATAATACTCCACATTTCATGCATATGGGAAAATAGGAACTCTATTTTATAGAATCAGATATTTACCCAGCACAATAACATCCCACTCTGGTTGCTGGGAGCTTTCCAAATATGAATCGAAAGCGAGACGTTTGTTCATAACAATATTTGTACTTCAGGGTTGAGTTATCGCTTGATCCATCTTCTCCATGAAAGGAGGCTATGTGAGTTTGGGCCAATCATCAGGAGAACTGGTTCTTAAGGGGAACTTGATTGCAGAAATACCAAAAAAGAGAGAGAAAATATTTATTGATCTGGGTTGAACCGTGGGCTCCTTGGTGCTCTCTGGACTTGGTGGTTTTCTAATAGGATGTTTCATGACCCAACTAGATAACATCATCAGTATTAGAAGGGAATAGGATTTGTAGAGTGCAGGAGGAGGAGGAGGAGAAGGTGGAAGAGAAGGGAAGAGGAAGAAGGAACACGAGAAGAAGTACTGTGGGGGTCCTTGGTGCTCTCTGAGCCTGGTGGTTTTCTAGCAGGATGTTTCATGACCCAACTAGATAACATCATCAGTATTAGAAGGGAATAGGATTTGTAGAGTGCAGGAGGAGGAGGAGGAGGAGAAAGTGGAAGAGAAGGGAAGAGGAAGAAGGAACACGAGAAGAAGTACTGTGGGGGTCCTTGGTGCTCTCTGAGCCTGGTGGTTTTCTAGCAGGATGTTTCATGACCCAACTAGATAACATCATCAGTATTCGAAGGGAATAGGATTTGTAGAGTGCAGGAGGAGGAGGAGGAGAAGGTGGAAGAGAAGGGAAGAGGAAGAAGGAACACGAGAAGAAGTACTGTGGGGGTCCTTGGTGCTCTCTAAGCCTGGTGCTTTTCTTGCAGATGTTTCATGACCCAACTAGGTAATGTCATCTGTGTTAGAAGGCAGTGGGGTTTGTGGAGTGGAGGAGGAGGAAGAGGAGGGAAGAGGAAGAAGGAAGACGTGAAGGAGAAGAATCGTGGCCTCCTTGGTGCTCTCTGAGCCTGGTGCTTTTCTAGCAGGATGTTTCATGACCCAACTAGATAACATCATCAGTATTCGAAGGGAATAGGATTTGTGGAGTGCAGGAGGAGGAAGAGGAGGGAAGAGGAAGAAGGAAGACGTGAAAGAGAAGTGGCCTCCTTGGTGCCTTCTGAGCCTGGTGGTTTTCTGGTCATTTGCATCCTTTTAGAGGATCGTTGAAGCACTTGGAGGTTTAACTGTGACCTTCTTCAAGCCTACAGATAGTCTCAATGACTCTTTAAAAGGATGCAAATGATCCACCGTCCGCAAGGAGTATCAATCCTTCCATTCCCCACCATCCAGTCAGAGCTGAAGAAGCTTCTTGGAGGAGAAGCAAAACGCCTTCAAAGAAAAACCAGAAAGTCCAGTTATCTCTTGAAAAAAAGCATCTTTGGGACAATGGCCCAGGAAGCGATTATTGGCTTTGCTTTTCCGTCCTGTTGAATGAAAACCGACTAGCTGACAGCCAGAAAATACACACACACACACAAACACACACACACACACACACACACACACACACACACACACACACACACCTGGTTGTAACGTATTGGAGGTCCTAGTGACTTAATTGCCACCCTTGTATAGGAAATGGCAAATCAATGAGTGAATAGATCGGAATAACGAAGACGCGGAGAATGAGAACGTTCACTTTTCATCCAGTGGGACACCTCAGCAAAAGACCCCATCATTCCTCTGGGTAATGACAATTTTGTTTCCAACGCACCGATGCTAAAAAGTGAAGAAAAAGCGACAATCTGCCATTACCGAGTATTATCTCCCCTCTCCCTCCCACCTGGGCCCATGAAACGAAACACGGCCTCTGTGTTTCAAATTTATAGCTGAGAATGTGCATAATTAGAGAAGACCCTGTTCAGCACATCATCCCATTGGTTTGCAGGTTTGAGAGATCTAGGTTGGTCCTTTGGCAGCTGAAATTGGCTGTCGTTTAAGAGAGAGAGGCAGACACAGAAAGAGACAGAGAGAGACAGAAAGAGAGATTGAGACAGAGCCAGACAGAAAGAAAGATAGAGACAGAGACAGAAAGACAAAAAGAGAAACAGAAAGACAGAGACCAGAGAGACAGAAAGAGAGTCAGAGACAGAAAGAGAGAGACAGACAGAGAGATAGAGACAGAGAGAGACAGACAAAAAGAGAGACAGAGACAGAAAGAGAGACCAGAGAGACAGAAAGAGAGAGACAGAAAGACAAAAAGAGAGACAGAGACAGAAAGAGAGAGACCACAGAGACAGAGAGAGACAGAGAGAGACAGAAAGACAAAAAGAGAGACAGAGACAGAAAGAGAGAGACCAGAGAGACAGAGACAGAGAGAGACAGACAGAGACAGAAAGACAAAAAGAGAGACAGAGACAGAAAGAGAGAGACCAGAGAGACAGAGACAGAGAGAGACAGAGAGAGACAGAAAGACAAAAAGAGAGACAGAGACAGAAAGAGAGAGACCACAGAGACAGAGAGAGACAGAGAGAGACAGAAAGACAAAAAGAGAGACAGAGACAGAAAGAGAGAGACCAGAGAGACAGAGACAGAGAGAGACAGACAGAGACAGAAAGACAAAAAGAGAGACAGAGACAGAAAGAGAGAGACCAGAGAGACAGACAGAGACAGAAAGACAAAAAGAGAGACAGAGACAGAAAGAGAGAGACCAGAGAGACAGAAAGAGAGAGACAGAGAGAGACAGAGACAAAAAAACAGACAGAGACAGAGACAGAAAGAAAGACAGAAAGAGAGACAGAGAGAAAGACAGAGAGAGACAGAAAGGGAGACAGAGACATAGAGACAGAAGAGAGAGAGACAGACAGAGAGAAAGAAATGGGAATAAAATGGATAGCAAGATCCGGTCTGTTCGTGAATCCAAAGATATCGAGCTGCAAACCCCCTGTGTAATAGGATTTAAGATACGGTGCAGAAGCTTAACGTAAGTGCCAGCGTTCTTTTCATGGAAAAATGTTCCGTGCTGTAGAAAAGACACACACATAATGATTAAGGCGCACAGCCTTAATCCATAATACCTGGAAAAACCCCATGCATGAAATCAATAAACCCAACCAATTGTAGCTGCAGTCTTCCATCCCTAAATACACCCAGGCGTTTTCTGAACTTGCAAATTTGTGCTCGGGAAGGACATCAAATTAGCGCATGTGTTTCACCTATACAAAAGAATATTTGTAGCTCAGGGTTGAACTGTGGGGGCCTTGGTGTTCTCTGAGTGTGGTGGATTCTTTTCAGACATTTCACGATCCAACTACCGGTAGGTAACATCAGTGTTAGACAGGAATGGGGTTAGAGGAGAGGAGGAGGAGGAGGAGGAGGAGGGTCCTTGGTGCTCTCTGAACCTGGTTGCTTTCTTGAGACATCTCATGATCCAACTAGGTAACATCATCAGTGCTAGAAGGGAGTGGGGCTTGTGCAGAGAAGAGGAGGAGGACAACAACAACAACAACAAGAATGATTATGGAGTCCTTGGTGTTCTCTGACCTTTGTAGTTTTCTTTCAGATGTTTCATGGCCCAACTAGGTAACATCTGTCGAAGCGTGAATCAGTCTCGTTCCCCTCCTGGGGAAACTGTAATTAATTAGAGGTGAATGGATCTTGTTTTCCATGGTGCATACTCTCAACGAAAGAAAACCCGAAGTATATATTCGAAGAAACATTTTATTATAAAAGTAAAACACTAGCTAACTACATCCTTCCAGCAGTCTTATCTCAGAGACTGACAAAGGAAGAAGTAAATGAGGAAATTAGAAAAAGAAAGAATGTAGGACATGCGCAGTAGCTCAGAAATCACAAGACAGTCTTATCTCTGTGATAAGGTTCTCTGGCAGGCTACCGTAATGTTCAGAATGGAAGCTCAGCTGGCAAATAAATAACGCAGTGACAAGAGCATATGATGGCCGTGGCAGGGGGCCTTTTTATCAGGTTCTCCTGATTCGCCAGTTGTGGCCCTTTCTGGATTGGGACGCCTTGAGCACGGTCACTCACGCCCTTGTCACCTCCCGGCTGGACTACTGTAATGCTCTCTACATGGGGCTCCCCTTGAAGAGCACCCGGAGGCTCCAACTGGTGCAGAATGCGGCCGCGCGGGTGGTTATGGGCGCGACTCATTGTGCCCACGTGACACCCCTCCTGCGCGAGCTGCATTGGCTCCCAGTGGACTTCCGGGTGCGATTCAAGGTGCTGGTTACCGCCTTTAAAACACTCCATGGCTTAGGACCCGGGTACCCTCGAGATCGACTTCTGCCACCAATAGCCTCCCACTGGCCAGTTCGCTCCCGTAGAGAGGGCCTCCTCAGGGTGCCATCGGCCAAGTTATGTCAGTTGGCGACACCCAGGGGAAGGGCCTTCTCTGTGGGAGCTCCTGCCCTGTGGAATGAGCTGCCCCCGGAAATGTGTAAGATCTCCGACCTCCGTGTATTTTGCAGTGCCCTCAAGACCCTGCTGTTCTGCCAGGATAAATTTACATTTATCAATGTAAATGATTTTTAAATTGGGTGTTTTAAATTTTGGGTTTTAATTCGGGCCGAAATGATTTAACAATTGTACCTATTTTTTAATTGATGTTTGTTTTTTGTGTTTTAATGGGCTGTACACCGCCCTGAGTCCTTCGGGAGAAGGGTGGTATAGAAATAAAATTATTATTATTATTATTATCATCATCATCATCATCAGAAGGGAGTGGATTCTGTGGAGAAGAGGAGGAGGAGGGTCCTTGAAGGACTATGGGGTCCTTGGTACTCTCTGACCTATCTAATTTTCATGGAGACGTTTCATGACCCAACTAGATAACATCATCAGTGTTAGAAGGAGGTGGGGTTTTGCTCTCTGCTTATATACAAGCGGCTTGCTCTGTCAGTGTTGGTGGGACTGCTGTTTTCTTCTTTGGTGGTTCCTTGAGTAGGCTGTTGCTTACCATTTGATTGTTCGTCTGAGTTGTTAGTCCCTTGATTGGAGTATCATGCGTGCGCGATCCCGTTGCGAACCGGTAGTAAAGGTAGATCGAACCCAATCCCTGCCTCAATTGCCGATGTTTTTTCCAAAGTTCAGAACTAGGATGGAAGAGAAAGCAAAATAAATAAATAAAATAAATAAAATAAAATAAAAAACTTTGCTCTTAATCAAAACCGTGCGGAGATACAGCGGGGCGTTCTCAGCAGCTGCTTCCCTCTGGAGACTTTCCAAAAAAAGGAATCTGATTTGGTACCTTTTACAGAAATGATCAAAATGTTGTTTTTAATCAAACTACCTTGCATGAAGATGAGCTCTGCTCTCAGTCTAATTAAAGAAATAAATTATGTCGGGCTGCAGAGAATTTCCTCCTTTTTTTTCTTTTTCTTTTTTTTTTTGGGTGGGTGGGGCTGCTTTTTAGGACTAACCGGGAGAAAACTATCGTTCTAGTTGGTTAGATGTTGATTTTTTTAAACTCTGGGCTGAATTCCACGTTTTTGAATGATTATGTACCATCAAATTGGTATTAACTCTGAGGGACCATATGGGTAGATAGCTTCTCCAGGACCATCTGTCTCCAGCCTGCTCCTTCAGCTCTTCTGATAACGGGGACGACTGAGTCCATCTCAAATAACAGGATAACAGAGTTGGAGGGGACCTTGGAGGTCTTCTAGTCCAACCCCCTGCTCCAGCAGGAAATCCTATACCATTTCAGACAAAGGGTTCTCCAATCTCTTCTTAAAAACCTCCAGTGTTGGGCCACCCACAACTTCGGGTGTCAAGCTGTTCCACTGATTAATTGTCCTTAGTTCTAGGTTGCTTCTCTCTCCTTGATTAGTTTCAATCTTTTGCTATACTTTGTTGTGTCTTGTGATTCAGGAGGAATGTACTGTATTTATGATGTCTATGATCATGATTTATCACTTATATCTTTTATGTACCCTGAGAGTTTAGGCATCAAAGACAAATTCCTTGTGTGTCCAATCACATTTGGCCAGTAAAGAATTCTATTCTGTCCTGACCTGTCCTTCCCATCCCATCCCATCCCATCCCATCCCATCCCATCCCCATCCTTCTATTCTATTCTATTCTATTCTATTCTATTCTATTCTATTCTATTCTATTCTATTCTATTCTATTCTATTCTATTCTATTCTATTCTATTCTATTCTATTCTATTCTATTCCATTCCATTCCACTCCACTCCACTCCACTCCACTCCACTCCACTCTACTCTATTCCCTATCCTATCCTATCCTATCCTATCCTATCCTATCCTATCCTATCCTATCCTATCCCATCCCATCCCATCCCATCCCATCCCATCCCATCCCATCCTCTGTTCTGTTCTGTTCTGTTCTGTTCTGTTCTGTTCTGTTCTGTTCTGTTCTGTTCTGTTCTGTTCTATTCTATTCTATTCTATTCTATTCTATTCTATTCCATTCTATAACATTCTATACCGAATTGGAAGGCTGCAATGGTTGTGTCACTTTTTTTTTCTAGCGTCTTTGTTGTTTCGAACGGTCACTAAACGAATACTTGTATGTTGAGGACTACCCATCCAGAAATTTTGACAAGAGTTTTTATATTGTGCTGAAGGATTAGAACAGGGGTGTCAAACTCAATTTCATTGAGGGCCGTTTCAGGGTTGTGTTTGACCTCGAGGGGTGCTCTGCCCCAGCTACGGACCCCAAAGAACGCAGCACACACAAAGTCTGTTCAAACCTTAGTTTACCAAATAAACCAGTCTTTTACAACAACGGCTGTTAATTAACTGCATGAACAGCCGCCAAGAATTCAAAGAATAATAACTGAAAGCTTACTGTGGTTGGCAGAATGCCCAGAAGCAATTTGCAGGAAGCTGAGAAGATAAGCAAGACAAGACACGAAGGAGAGTGAACGAAGTTGTTCCCTGCAAATTGCTTTAGTCGGTGTTCCTCCTTAAATAGGCTAAGGGAGGGGCCAATTAGCCCCAAGCCATACTCTCGAGGAGACCTCCTCTTGAGGAGCCACTCCTGCCTTTTGACAGCTCTGTGCGCCCGTGCATTGAGAAGAGGCTCCTCCTCTTCTTCCTCTTCACTTATGGGAGCTTCTGGAGGTTCTGAAGGCCCTGGCTGAATCCCCACCTCTGGCACCACCTCTTCTCCAGCCTCCTCATTGTCCAACTCAAGTGTCAGCTGTACAGGCTGCTGGCGCAGCACCACACCAGCCTCCTCGCTGTCAGAATCAGCTACTAGCTGCACAGGCCGCGTACGGGCCACAATGGGGTGGGGGGGAGAGGGTAGTGGCTGAGGGGGGAGAGCATGCTTGTCATGGTCAGGAGTGGGCGTGGACATGGTGGGCGTGACACGGGACTTATGTCTGGGGCACTTGTGGTGACCAAGTGCTAAGGCAGGACTTCCCTGAGACCCTTCCTCACTCTCATTATAATCTCCCTCCCTCCTTCCCTCCTTTTTCCTCCCCTCTTCGTTCTCCTTTCTTCTTCCTTCCTCTGTTTCCTTCTTTTTTCCTTCCTTGCTCTCTTCCCATCTTTTCTTTCGTCTTTCCCTTTCTCCTTTCCTCTCCCTTTGTGCATGCTCAAGGGCAAAAGGGGAAACATTTCTCCTTTTGTTTTGTTTTGAGTCTGTTTTGAGAGCCCTTTGCCAGCAAAAACTGAGCCCCCCACCCCCTCTGTTTTCACTGGCAGAAGGCTGCAGGAGACCGTTGTGGCCGAAAATGGGGTCTGTGGGGGGGCTGCGTGCAGCTCACCGAGCTCCGTTTTCTCTAGAAGAGGCATTGTGGACCAGTCCTTTGCGATTTCCAGGCCGGCCCCATGGGCCAGATCTAAGCATCCTGCAGACAGGATCCAGCCCGCGTGCCTTGATTTTGATTAGAACATTTTATTCCAGCCAGTTTATTCCAGTATTTGAAGGCTGGCAAATCTATTGTTTTCCGCTTCCTTGTCTCGGCCATTGCCTCTAAAAAAAAGGGAGAAGGGAAGAATGGGAAGAAAAGATTCTCGAGCCTTTTCAGAGGTGATGAGCCTTGGAGTCGAGTCCCTCCTTGCACACAGTCTCGAGAGTCGCAACGGCCTTCTGCAACCGCCGGGCGAAATGAGGTATTGCGTTCATCGGAAGGGAGAGCTGCTGTGGTGTGACCACCGGAGTTCCAGGCTCGGAGGGGATTGAAATGACATTTTCGGAGAAATACACAAGTCTGCTTGAAACAAATTTGAAGATTGAACTCCTGTCGGCTTCCTAACTTGCGATGCCCAGAGCTCAGTTTTGTAACACGAGTGAGTAACCCACAACAATTTCGCAAACGGGTTGCTGGCTGGAGTGTAGCCTGCAAATTGTGCTGTCTCTTTATCATTTGCATTAAATCTGGTGGGCATTTTCCCTGGTTGTGTTTAATACTGCCACTTTTTGTCATGCTCCCTGAACCCAGGGAGGAGGACGAGCAAGAGCTGGGGCTGACAGAAGTTGAGGGGGAGGCCTCTTTGACTTTGGAAGAATGTGGGGAGGAGCAGGACGAGGCAACCCCGGACCCCACTGGCTTGAGATGGCTTGCCAGCAGGGAGGAACGGGGATAGCACAACCGAGAGAGGGCAGGCAGAGGAAATGAGGAGCTACGGATGATGATTCCCCTGGAGTGGGGTGGGAATGGAGATTTTACAGTATCCTTCCCCTGCCACGCCCACCAAGCCATGCCATGCCCACCAAGCCACACCCACACAACTGGTAGTAAAAAAATTTGAAACCCACCACTGCTCTGCCTCCCAGCAATTTTGCCTCCTTGCAGCAAACAGCAATTAGCCTGCTTTACTTTCGTTTTCGTTTTCAGCATAGCTTGATTAGCAGGAAAAAAAAATCTGTTCCCAGCAATTTACCTCTTTGCAGCAAGCAGCAGAGGCCCGCGCGGCAATAGTCCATGGCAATCCCTGCAGCCTGAAACAGCTGAGAGCTGGGAGGTCGATCCAACAGCTGTGCTGAAGCTGAAACGGGCTGTTTCTTCTTGCTGCTTGCTGCAAGGAGGTAAATTGCTAGGAGGCAGAGGCCAAAGGGTGGGGGCCAGTGGATGGGCGGGGCTACATTCGGTGTATAAGACGCACCCAAATTTTCACTCCCTTTAAGGGGTGGGGCGGGGAAGGTGCGTCTTATACTCCGAAAAATACGGTATATAGTGCAACATTTTGGGCAAGGGTGAAAAATCCACAGATGGGAAATTAGCGTATTTATCCAGCCCTCCGTGGTTTTTCCACACACTGAAATTCTCCAGCCCCTGACACCCGAGGTGGCCTGGTGCCACCGTGATTAATAGCAACTGGTGCCTTTACCTTCGATAAAAACAGAGATTTTTCTCCGTAAACTGAAATAGGATTCTGATAGAGACAGATTGAGATCCTTTTTGGTAGTGAACACTACTTGGCTGTGAAATGTTCTTTCTAATGTATGTTTTTAACGTATTTTAATACCAGGGAACGAAGGTTTTCTTTTTTCCAAGACAGACAGAATGAAAAAAAAAAGTGAACACACATTTTATTTATTTATTTGTATCCAGCATAAAGAAAGCTGTGAGCATACCTAATACACTTTCCTTCTCCTTTTTTCCCCTCACAACAACCCTGTGAGGTGGTTCGGCTAAGAGAGAAAGAGGGACTGGCCCCAAAGTCACCCAGCTAGCTATTATGCCTTAAGTGGGACTAGAACTCACCGTCTCCTGGTGATTGGCCCAAAGTCACCCAGCTGACTTTCATGCCTCATACAGGACTAGAACTCACCGTCTCCTGGTGATTGGCCCAAAGTCACTCAGCCAGCTTTCAGCCTCAGGCAGGACTAGAATTCACCGTCTCCTGGTGATTGGCCCAAAGTCAGCTAGCTGACTTTCATGCCTCAGACAGGACTGGAACTCACCGTCTCCTGGTGATTGGCCCATAGTCACCCAGCTGACTTTCATGCCTCAGACAGGACTAGAACTCACCGTCTCCTGGTAATTGGCCCAAAGTCACCCAGCTGGCTTTCATGCCTAAGGCAGGACTAGAACTCACCGTCTCCTGGTGATTGGCCCAAAGTCAGCTAGCTGATTTTCATGCCTCAGACAGGACTGGAACTCACCGTCTCCTGGTGATTGGCCCATAGTCACCCATCTGACTTTCATGCCTCAGACAGGACTAGAACTCCCTGTCTCCTATTGATTGGCCCAAAGTCACCCAGCCAGTTATCATGTTTTAGGCAGGACTAGAATTCACCAACTCCCGGTGATTGGCCCTAAAGTCACCCAGCTGGCTAAGCACACCAGTTTGGATCACATGACCGTGGGAATGCCGCGACATTCATAAGCGTGAGGATCGCTCACTTTTTTCAGTGCCGTTATAACTTCGAGTCGGTCACTGAACAAATGGCTGAAAGTTTTCTTGCACGGATATTCCAGTGTGCTGGCTCCAAATGTAGTTTTTGATGCTATCTGGTGATAGATGTGTCTCTGTGTACACACACACACACACACACACACACACACACACTTATGTATATGTGTTCAAAAGCTGGGGGTTGGACTAGAAGACCTCCAGGGTCCCTTCCAGTTCTGTTATTCTGCTAAAACTCCTCTCGGCCTCACCATCTGTTTAAATCTATTGAATCTTTCTCCACGTTTATTAATTCCAAAGATATGTTTCCCAGCTGTGACTACTAGTTAAGAGAGCGTCTGCATTTAATGATAACTTGCTTTGTTAAATGAACATTAATCCCATCGTTCATCTCTCTCTCTCTCTCTCTCCCCCCCCCCCCCCCCGTGATCAATAGTAGTTTTGAAGTGTCACTTAATCAGCCTAATAAAAACTCGAAGCTTTTTTCCCACCTCGAATAACTGTGCATTATTCATGCATATATATTATTTTTTTGGGAGGGTAAAGAAAGATTATTTTAAGGCAGACGCATGGTATGTTCCGGTTAAACGTGGCCATTAAAATTTCAGGCCGGCTCTCACCGCTGCTACGATTTCTGATCTACATTAAAAAGAGTTTTTTTTTTTTTAAGAATAGTGGCTCTCCGGCTTTAAACGATGATTCCCCTCTGCAAACTAGGTTTGCAAAAAGGCCTTCTCGTTTTCATCTTGCATTGTGGAAAAGCTGCAGGATTGCAGGAAAACTTGTGTTGGCTTTTCAGCTCGCCAATCTAAGAGCCCGTAGGAAAATCGGCACTGCGTTTTTTTTCTTTTTTTTTTTTTTAAAAAATCTACGAATCATAGAAATGGCAGCCTTGTTGGAAATACAAACGTTCTGTGTGTCTAAAATAGAATCTCTTATCGGGAGATCTGTGTCCCAATTTTTTTTTTCCTCCCAAAGGAGATTGTAAATCCAACCCAGGCAATTTACACTCTGTTGTTCTAACTAAATTTCCAATAGCCCCGTGATTTATTGTCGCTTATTCTGTCCAGCAGAAGTTTGGGCTAAGAATAAGGTCTTTTTTCTGTTCAGATCTCGCTCGCCTCTGATTAGCTGCGTCGGGGGACACAGAAACTGTGACCCACATACACTCCATCCTCGATTTACGACCACAATTGAGCCCAAAATGCCATCTCGCTAAGCCGGACAGTTCTTAAG
Organism: Coluber constrictor foxii; assembly: GCA_038048745.1. Classification (NCBI taxonomy): domain Eukaryota; kingdom Metazoa; phylum Chordata; class Lepidosauria; order Squamata; family Colubridae; genus Coluber; species Coluber constrictor. The sequence continues at coordinate 90,862,379 of CM075964.1, read as the reverse complement.
CGAGTTTGGGCCCGTTTTTGCGTCCTTTCTTGCCACCGTTGTTAAGCGAATAACCGTTGTTAAGCGAATAACGACCCTGTCGTTAAGCCAATCCGGCTTCCTCCTTGACTTTGCTATTCAGAAGGGGATCAAGTGACCCTCAAGACACTCCAGCCAGTGGTGGGATTCAGTCGGTTCTATAAGGTTTGTGCGAATCTGTAGTGGCGACTGCAGGAGACTCCGCCTATCCACGCGAGCACTGCGCATGTGTGAAAGGCTCACACTCACATTTGCGAACCGGTAGGGAAGGTCAGTGAATCCCACTTCTGACTCCAACTGTCATGAGTACATGCCAGTTGCCAAGCGTCCGAATTTTGATCACGAGACAGTGGGCTTGCTGCCGCGGTGGTGAGACTGGAAAACCAATCTTGGGTTAGCTTTTTTCGGCCCAGTGAGCAGAAATCATTCCCCTCCGTGCCACTTTTTGGGGGGGATTGTTTACAAATTGGCCGGCTGGTAGCCGTGAATGTTTCGTTGGGTTTTCTGTCATAAGCAAGAAATTCAAATTTTGACGGTGGCCAGAAGACTGGAAACCCCTTGCAGATGGGATACGGAGTACCGGGGGCTGCTTCGAATTTTTAGTTTAGCGGCTTGGAGAATTCCTTTTTCATCACTTTCTGGGTGGGATGCTTCCTTTGCCAACTTGACGGAAAACACGTTTTCTTTTTCGATCGCACGTCTTCATTGCTGTAGATGCTGTTACAAGCGTGGTTTTTTTTTTTAAAGAAAAAAAACCCCCAGATGTGCTATTTTAAAAAGCTAATTGGAAACAGTCGCATCCCTTCTTGATGAATTTAGACGTCTATGGAAAAACTGGCAGTAGGGTAAATTGCTTCACGCAACAAGGACTGGATTTTGTCTTGTCGTTGCTGTCCTCGCTTGGCTGTCAGGGGAACAGAATATCGGTAAAAAAAACGTTGTGGGTAGAAGAGAGGGTATCCTCTCTTCTACCCACAACAACTGTGGGTATCTGGTGAGCCTGGATAGCTCAGCAGACTAATGCATTGTGCATTGTGATTAACTCCAGCTGTCTGCAATTACTGTAAGTTTGAATCTCACCAGGCTCCAGGTTGACTCAGCCTTCCATCCTTTCTAAGGAAGGTCAATTGAGGACCCAGTTTGTGGGGGCAATAAGCTGACTTTGTATAAAATATATGCAAAAGTATGAAGGCTATTGCTTAATGCATTGTAAGCCGCCCTGAGTCTCCGGAGAAGGGCGGCATATAAATCAAATTTTAAAAAAAAACCAAGAGAGAGAGAATATTTGTATGTCAGGGTTGAACTTGCTGCTGTTTCATGACCCAGCGAGGTAATATCATCAGTGCTAAAAGGGGTGAGGAGGAGGAGAGGAAGAACTCGGTGCTTTCTGAGGTTGGCAGACGTTTCACGACCCAGCTTTACAACACGATCAGTGCTAGAAGGGAGTGGGGTTTGTTTGTGGGAGAAGGAGGAGGAGAACTATGGCATCCTTGGTGCTTTCTGAGTTTGGTTTTCTTGTAGACGTCTTAAGACCCAACTAGGTAACATCAACAGTGTTACTCAGGAGTGCGGTTTGCTCTCTGTTTAGATACTAGAAGGAGGAGGATTGGAGGAGGAGGAGAGGCAGGGAGGGAGGGAGAACTGTGGAGTCCTTGATGCTCTCTGAGCTGGTGGTTTTCTTACAGACGTTTTATGATCCAACTAGGGAACATCATCAATGCTAGAAGGGGGTTTGTGGAGAGGCGGGAGGGAGGGAGGGAAGGAAGGAAGGAAGGAATGTGGGGCCTTTGTTGCTCTCTGAGCTTAGTGATTTTCTTGTAGACGTTTTATGACCCAACTAGGGAACATCATCAGTGCTGGAAGGGAGTGGGGTTTGTGGAGAGGAGGGAGGGAGGGAGGGAAGGAAGGAAGGAAGGAAGGAAGGAAGGAAGGAAGGAAGGAAGGAAGGAAGGAAGGAAGGAAGGAAGGAAGGAAGGAAGGAAGGAAGGAATGTGGGGCCTTTGGTGCTCTCTGAGCTTGGTGATTTTCTTGTAGACGTTTTATGACCCAACTAGGGAACATCATCAGTGCTGGAAGGGAGTGGGGTTTGCTCTCTATTTATAGGGGTGGGGGGAACCCTCCCTTTTAACACTGATGTTTCGTAGTTGGCTCATGAAACGTTGACAAGAAAACCAACCAGCCTCCGAGAACCCCAGAGACTCCACATGCAAAAGCTGGTAGGTGGATGATTATAGCAGCCCAGACCTCTTGAGGAGCCAGCAGAGTAGAGAATATTAAGAGGGAGGCAAACAAGCCTCATGAACAAAAGAAAAAAAATGGTTCTTATTCTTTGCAAATAGGCAGTTTTGCAGATGGCAAGGAAGGAGGAAAGCAGAGGGGGACCTGACCAAGACCAAGGGAGCTTGCAATGAATGGAGGCTCAGGCAGGTTTTGTTTTTTTTAAAATTTCTTTGCGCGCACACACACACACACACACACACACACCCCTTCCCTCCTGGCTTCTGTCCACCTTCCCACTTCTGGCCAAGCGATCCTACGCCCCACGTTTCTTTGACAGCCCAGTTAGGGTGGAGTTTGTTCCTAGCAAGGGGCTGTTGGTGTTTGTCCAATTCTCATGACCCTTCTTTCCTTCCATCAGTTTTTTCTTCCTTCCTTCTTTTTTCCTTTTTTCTTCCTTCCTTCCTTCCTTCCCTCCCTCCCTCCTTCCTTTTTTCTTTTTTCTTTCTTTCCTTTTTCTTCCTTCCTTCCTTCCTTTTCTTTCTTTCTTTCCTTTTTTCTTCCTTCCTTCCTCCTTCCCTCCTTCCTTCTTTCCTTCCTCCCTCCCTCCCCCTTCCTTCCCTCATTTTTTCTTCATTCCTTCTTTTTTCCTTTTTTCTTCCTTCCTTCCTTCCTTCCTTCCCTCCCTCCTTTTTTCTTTTTTCTTTCTTTCCTTTTTTCTTCCTTCCTTCTTCCCTCCCTTCTCTCATCTTCCTTCCTCTCTCTGTTTCTCTCCTTCCTTCCTTCCTCTTTCTTTCTTTCTTTCTTTCTTTCTTTCCTTTTTTCTTCCTTCCTTCTTTCCTTCCTTCCCTCCCTTCCTTCCTTCTCTCATCTTCCTACCTCTCTCCGTTTCTCTCCTTCCTTCCTTCCTTCCCTTTTCTCTTTCTTTCTTTCCTTTTTTCTTTCTTTCCTTTTTTCTTCTTCCCTCCCTCCCTCCCTTCTCTCATCTTCCTTCCTCTCTCTGTTTCTCTCCTTCCTTCCTCTTTCTTTCTTTCTTTCTTTCTTTCTTTCTTTCTTTCTTTCTTTCTTTCTTTCTTCTTTCTTTCTTTCTTTCTTTCTTTCTTTCTTTCTTTCCTTTTTTCTTCCTTCCTTCTTTCCTTCCTTCCCTCCCTTCCTTCCTTCTCTCATCTTCCTCCCTCTCTCCGTTTCTCTCCTTCCTTCCTCCCCCCTCCCTCTCTTCCTTTCTTTTTCTGCCGAAGGAGAATAAATGCTTCCGGCTAAAGCAAAGTGTGCCACCACTCTCTAGACAGTGCATCCACGCATTCCTTATGACTATTTTTCCTTACTCCCACCTTCGCCTCTCCTCCTTCGTTTGGAAACCAATCCAGTTGAATCGGCTTGTGGTCCTCGGCGACGTTTTTAAGGCTGTCGGTCTCCTTGCAAGACCCCAGCCCTCTCTCAATGGGAGAAAATGGTATTTGCAGAAAACCGGCTGCCTCAGCCTATTTCCTTGTGTTTCTCGGCACACAATTCCCTGGACTCGGGCAGGCCAAGGCCGCAGCGGAGTTTGGCCAAGCAAAGCGAGACAGTTCACAGAAGCTGAGCAAGCAGTTGAAGCCATTTCAGAAGCTGTTGCCCTGGCGGAGATGCCAGGAGGGCAGTTTCTATGATTCATCGTTGGTCTGTTTGGTGCCCTGGAAGCATGCCGGAACCGTAGCTCCTTTCCCTCTCAGACAAGGGGCTGCTCTGGCTGTGGATGATGGACATTTGCTACTCTATTAGATGTTAGATTCAAGGATGGTTTTCTTTTAACCTTGTCCCTGGATGCCCTGATTTGTTTCAGAATAGCATAGTTGGAAGGGACCTTGGAGGTCTTCTAGTCCAACCCCCTGTTCAGTTAGGGGAGCCTGTACCAGGGGTGTCAAACTCAATTTCATTGAGGGCCACCTCAGGATTGAGTTTGGCCTTGGAGGGCCGGCTGTGGAAGGAAGAAAAAAGGAAAGAAAGAAAGAAAGAAAGAAAAAGAAAGAAAGAAAGAAGGAAGGAAGGAAGGAAGGAAGGAAGGAAGGAAGGAAGGAAGGAAGGAAGGAAGAAAGAAAGAAAGAAAGAAAGAAAGAAAGAAAGAAAGAAAGAAAGAAAGAAAGAAAGAAAGAAAGAAAGAAAGAAAGAAAGAAAGAAAGAAAGAAAGAAAGAAAGAAAGAAAGAAATGCTGATTGGCCATGGTGGGCGTGACACAGGACCCCACATCTGCAGACATGGTTTTCTAAACTTCTCAAAATAGGGAGGCAAAATCATTTCTGTGATTTTGTTTTTTTCATACTTAACTTGATCTACTGGATCACCTTATGAGAGAGAGAGAGACCAGATCAAGAAACTGACTCCATAAGAAGATTAGAACTATAAATTATTGACATAGGCCAGTGATGGCTAACCTTTTCACCGTCACGTGCCAAAAGCGGGGGGGGGGTGTCATGTGTGCAGGTGCCCACACCCATAATTTAATGCACCCTCCACATGTGCGTGTGACTCCCCTGCACTTCCCCCGCTTTTGGCACACAGTGGGCATGGTAGGCCCGTTTTGCGCCCTCCCCAGGCTCCAGAGGCTATCTTGGAGCCTGGGAAGGGCAAAAATAGTGTCCCCCCTGCCAGAGGCCGGAAACGGCGTGTTATGGGGTTGCGTTGATTTTAATCTTTATCTCTACGTGCCTCTATGAGGTGTTTCCGGATCCTGGGTGTTGCCTTTGAAGACACCCTGAGTCTCCGGAGAAGGGCGGCATATAAATTAATTAAAAAAATTAAAAAAAAACCCTCACCCCCTCGGCCCCAAGCAGGAGACCCTGCACCAACAGATGGCAGTCCGGTTTCTTCATGAAAGCTTCCAGGGATGAAGCCCCCACATTTTCTGAAGCCAGCATCTGTTTTGTTACTGATCGTTCTCACTGTCAGAAAATCCTTCCTTTATTTCTTGGGGTGCTTGGCAGCCGGCTGGCATTTTCGGACGGTTGCAGCCTCCCGTTGGTCCTGGATCGCGATTGCTAACTTGCCTACGATTTTTGTTTCCAACTAAAAAAACGTCATTTGGTGAGTCTGGATTCGCTGAACGACCGCAGGGATTCGCTTCGAAAAACTCCCCACAGTTGTAAAATGGGGAGTTTGCAAAATGTAAAACGGCAAAGCCGAATTCGGTCAGTTGTGTTGTTGTTTTTTTTTCCCAACCCACCCAAAGCTATTCCTCTCTGATTTCTGGATTTTCCCAAACCCGTTTCGCCAGTGGGAATTTTTCTCCCTCCTTCAGTTCATCAGCAACGGAACGTTATGCGGGGGGCGGGGGGGGGAGCCGTATATCTTGCCAGTTCCTTTTTTTCCTATCGGGATATTTTTTTGCAAGCCCAAAGCTCAGCCCTTCTCATCCGCGTCCCGTCATTTTCTCCGCCGCGACAGCCTGAGTGATACTTTAATTTTTCTGCCCCTTCGAAAACTTCAGTCTCTTATCCAGTAGATAAATGAGGCAGCCCTCAGGAAACGCGGCTTGCCGAGTGTTTCCGTTGGCAAGCACAATAAACGCCGGAGCTAATAAATGTCCTCTCCCATCAGGAGGAGGCGTATAATGAGTAAATGATGGAGAAAAAAAGGACCTGGGAAACGAATGAGCAAGCCGATCGGAGGCGACAAACCATTCCTTAATAACTGCTCGGTTCTTCGGCTGAGTTGGAAATGCTCTTCTTTAGCCGCAGGAAAACTGCTGAGGGAGGAAGGCCTGAAGGGAAGGCTGGGGATCCTTGGCAGCGGATGGGTTTCGGAGTTCTTCGTTCTCCTGCGCCGAGCAGCTGCTTGTGAACTGGAGAAGGCCAGTTTTAACACCATGGCTTAGGACCCGGGTACCCTCGAGATCGACTTCTGCCACCAATAGCCTCCCACCGGCCAGTCCGCTCCCGTAGAGAGGGCCTCTTCAGGGTGCCGTCGGCCAAGTTATGTCGGCTGGCGGCACCCAGGGTGAGGGCCTTCTCATGGGAGCTCCTGCCCTGTGGAATGAACTACCCCCGGAAATGCGTAAGATCTCCGACCTCCGTGTATTTCGCAGTGCCCTCAAGACCCTGCTGTCCCGCTAGGCTGAGCTATCAATGTAAATGATTTTAAATTGGGTGTTTTAAATTTTGGGTTGTAATTCGAGCTAAATATTTAATAATTTTAATTATTTTTAATTGATGTCTGTTTTTCTGTGTTTTTAATGTGCTGTACACCGCCCTGTACAGGGCGGTATTATTATTATTGTTGTTGTTATTATTATTATTATTATTATTATTATTTAACCTGTAGTGAGATTCACAGTCTTTGAGGCTGGTTAATAGCTCAGCAGCTCGAGTCCTAACCAAGGACCTAGGAACTGTTACGGTATCGTCGGAGGATGTAAGCTGTTCCGAGTAAGGTGGTTTTTTGTAGAGTCAAAATGTTCAAGTCCGGTAAATTTAGAATTTCTAAATAGCGGGGTAGCCCTTTGGGTATTGCTCCAAGGGCTCCAATTACAATCGGGACAACACACGATTTCTTTTTCCACAGTCGCTCAACTTCGATTTGCAAGTCCCGGTACTTTGTGATTTTTTCTTGCTGCTTGTCTTCAATCCGTGCATCACCAGGTATTGCAATGTCAATGAATTATACTTTTTTCTCTTAAACTACTGTTATGTCAGGTGTGTTGTGGACCAAGTGCCTACGTTGAACCAGGGGCAGTCCCTGGTGCTCTCTGAGCTTGGTGGTTTTCTTGAAGATGTTTCATGACCCAGCTTGGTAACGTCATCCGTGTTAGAAAGGATTGTGGTGAGGAGGAAGGAATAAGAGAAGGACTGTATGCTCCTTGATGCTCTCTGAGCTTGCTGATATTCTTGCAGACGTTTCATGCCCCAACTAGGTAACGTCATCAGTGTTAGAAGGGAGGAGGGTTTGTGGAGTGGAAGATTGTGGATGATAGCCAAATTTGGAGAAAGAATTTAGGATGAGGGACACTGTTTGAATTGGTCTTTTCCCTTTTTTATTCCACTTCCTCTGAATTACGTGTTTCATTTTAAGGTCACGTCGTCCTCGACTTACCACCATTCATTTGAACGGTTACTAGAGCAGAGAGATTTGGGGCAAAAGATACAATGGCACTGAAAAATGTGTCTTATGACGGGGTTTCACACTTACGACTCTTGCAACATCCCCATGATCGAGTGATCAAAATCCACACGCTCGGCAACTGACTCTCAATTATGACGGTCGCAGTGTCCCGGGGTCACATGATCCCCTTTTGCAACCTTCTGACAAGCAAAGTCCATGGGGGGAAGCCGGATTCACTTAACAACCATGCGACTCACTTAACGACCGCCAGTGATTCCCTTAGCAAATGTGGCAAGAACGGTCGTAAAATGGGGCAGAAGAATTCACGTAAAAACTGTCTTGCTTGGCCATGGGTTGGGCTCAATTGAGGTCATAAAGTCGGGGCCTGCCAGCGTCTGTACAGGAGATATATAATCTTTTTGCGAGACTATTCGTGGGGAGTTTTCTAGTGTTAGGAAAATGATGATTACCTAACTTGTTGGGTTGGCAATATATAAACCCTCAATATAGCTTTAAGACTGTATTGTTGTATGGCATCATACTGTGTCCTGATTGGTTAGCTCGGTAGCCAATGTCCTTAGGAGGGAGCATGAAACATGGCTTGTTTCTCTTTGCTGATCATTATTGCTCTGCGCTGATCGTTACTGCTCTTTACTGCTCTTTGCTGTTTTGGCTACTGTTTGCAACTGTTTATTGTGTATGACTATGACAACTGGTAAGAAGACTTTGTTATTGGGTTATCCCTGGACTATTGTTTTACTATCTAGTGCTTTATCTGTGTATGACCTGGACTGTTTATTGGACTGTGCCTTATTACTATTTCCTTAAAAGGAAACACAACTCAGTGTAATCTGTGTGTTTGCTGTGTTTATTCACAACTGCTCTCAGTTGCTTTCATGTTGAGAGAGAGAGAGAGAGAGAGAGAGAGAGAGAGAGAGATGGATGGATGGATCCTGGGCCGGCCGTCAACCCTCAGGTGGAGAGTCGTCTGGAGTTGGCTGATGAGGAAGAGGAGGAACAGCTGGACCCGGTGCCTGACGTGCGGATGCACAGAAGGCAGAGGAGAGGAGAGCAGTGGAAATCTATGGGCCGGTCCTTGGGATGGAAGAGCCACCGCTGCTAGCGAAGCCCCACCCTAGCTCTGGGGATAAAAGGCAGGGGGTGGAGATGAATAGGTGTGGCAGACAACTATTCCTCTCCCTGCCGGATGGACTTGTTAGCCTGCAGTGAGAGAGAAACTTTTAGCCGGGGCTGCGGGCATTTCCTAATAAAGGAATCTTTTGAGTTCACGTCAGACGGTTTGTCGTGTTTGGGGAGCTGGCTCAGAACAGCAACCTGGAGCAGGGAGAAGGAATAAAATAGAATAGAATAGAATAATAGAGTTGGTAGGGACCATGGAGGTTGTCTAGTCCAGCCCCTTGCTCAGACAGGAAACCCTATACCATCTTCAGACCAATGGATGTCCAATCTCTTCTTAAAAACTTTTTAAGAAGGTGGAGTATTCACAACTTCTGGAGGCAAGATATTCCACTGGTTAATTGTCCTCATCGTTGGGAAGATAGAGGCAGGAATGGATGCAATGGAGCAATTGTTTTTGTAGTCCAGATAAAGTTGGAGAATGCAGCATGGGCTTCCCTGGCCTCCTCTCAAAGGTGACTCAGGGAATTGAGTCATGTCGCATATCTGGCAGAAGAAACAGCCTACCTGAATTGGGTTTTTTCCCCAACTCGCTTCTATTCAGATGCTTATTTCTGTGCCAGGCCTTTGAAAAAAAATCCCTTTCCTTTGAAATACAGGAAGATAATCACGCCTTTTGAAATGAATAATGTCTCTCGTCCCCCCCAGCAAGACTGAAATCTTGATTTCTGCCCCTCCTGCTAAATATCCCAGTTTAACCCTTTGTTGGCTTGCGTGCCACCAATTCCCACGATGCTACTTCCCACAAACTGAAAGGGGGGGGGGGAGCGTGTGAACACCAGCCAAATGATCCTTGGGGTAATCAAAGCAGAGAGATTTGGGGTCAACAAGAGCCCCTGTCCTAATTTTTCTCACACCTCCCCCCGCCCTCCCTTGTACATCATGATATGCTCGGCGATGGTTGGAGGGTTTTGTCGGCTTCAAATTAGGAAAATTACCCCAGCTTTAGTTCTGGCAGATCACTTCCTAAAATGGTCATTCCCCCCCCCCCCCCCCCCGAAAGATGCAGTCTCTCTTGACTGAATCAGGTTTTTATGCATTCCCAGAACGCAACTTCAATTGTGGAAAAATCTCCAGGTACGCATATTTAAAAGGCTTTGAAAACACCGTGCATCAAAATAGTATGAAGCTCAAAATCAAAAACTATTGAGCCAGTTTGGGGTCTAGTAGTTAAGGCAGCTGGAAAGAAAGCAGGAGGCCATGAATTCAAATCCTGCCAGGAAAGCTGGCTGGCTGGACTAGGAGACGGAGTTGTAGCGCTGCCATAGGCACGAACGCCTGCTGGGTGACTTTGGGCCAATCACCAGGCGATAGTGAGTTCTAGTCCCACTTCAGGCATGAAAGCCGATTGGGTGAGATTGGTCCAATCACCAGGGGATAGTGAATTTTAGTCCTGCCTTAAGCATGAAATCCAGCTGGCTGACTTTGGGCTAATCATCAGGAGACGGTGAGTTCTAGTCCCGCCTTAGGCATGAAAGGCAGCTGGGTGACTTTGGATCAGTCACAGGCGACAATGAATTCTAGTCCTGCTTTAGCCATGAAAATCAGTTCGGTGACTTTGGGCCAATCATCAGGAGATGGTTAGTTTTAATCCCACTTCAGGCATGAAAGCTGATTGGGTGAGATTGGTCCAATCACCAGGGGATAGTGAATTCTAGTCCTGCGTTAAGCATGAAATCCAGCTGGCTGACTGGGCCAATCACCAGGAGATGGTGAGTTCTAGTCTTGCCTTAAGCATAAAAGCCAGCTGGCTGACTTTGGGCCAATCACTAGGAGACGGTGAGTTCTAGTCCTGCCTTAAGCATGAAATCCAGCTGGCTGACTTTGGGCCAATCACCAGGAGACAGGGAGTTCTAGTCCCGCCTTAAGCATGAAATCCAGCTGGCTGACTGGGCCAATCACCAGGAGACGGTGAGTTCTAGTCCCGCCTTAGGCATGAAAGGCAGCTGGCTGACTTTGGATCAGTCACAGGCGACAATGAATTCTAGTCCTGCTTTATCCATGAAAATCAGTTGGGTGACTTTGGGCCAATCACCAGGAGATGGTTAGTTTTAATCCCACTTCAGGCATGAAAGCTGATTGGGTGAGATTGGTCCAATCACCAGGGGATAGTGAATTCTAGTCCTGCGTTAAGCATGAAATCCAGCTGGCTGACTGGGCCAATCACCAGGAGATGGTGAGTTCTAGTCTTGCCTTAAGCATAAAAGCCAGCTGGCTGACTTTGGGCCAATCACTAGGAGACGGTGAGTTCTAGTCCTGCCTTAAGCATGAAATCCAGCTGGCTGACTTTGGGCCAATCACCAGGAGACAGGGAGTTCTAGTCCCGCCTTAAGCATGAAATCCAGCTGGCTGACTGGGCCAATCACCAGGAGATGGTGAGTTCTAGTCTTGCCTTAAGCATAAAAGCCAGCTGGCTGACTTTGGGCCAATCACTAGGAGACGGTGAGTTCTAGTCCTGCCTTAAGCATGAAATCCAGCTGGCTGACTTTGGGCCAATCACCAGGAGACGGTGAGTTCTAGTCCCGCCTTAAGCATGAAATCCAGCTGGCTGACTGGGCCAATCACCAGGAGATGGTGAGTTCTAGTCTTGCCTTAAGCATAAAAGCCAGCTGGCTGACTTTGGGCCAATCACCAGGAGACGGTGAGTTCTAGTCCCGCCTTAAGCATGAAATCCAGCTGGCTGACTTTGGGCCAATCACCAGGAGACGGTGAGTTCTAGTCCTGCCTTAGCCATGAAAGCCGACTGGATGACTTTGGATCAGTCACAGGCGACCATGAATTCTAGTCCCGTCTTAAACATACAAGTCTAACAAATAAATAAATAAAACGCAGCACCATCTTCTGAACGGTGAAGGTTAGATGAAATAAAAGAAGTCCAAAAGAACTCCCGGGGTTCTCTTCCACCAAAATCGGTTGGCGGTAACGCAACAATAGATCAAAGCAAGCTGTGGTTAGCTCTCACCCCCCAGCCCCCCACCCCTGGACGTCTCTTGTACGTTTCAAACTGGGCAGTTCAATCAGTGCGAATTATCTTCTCGTTTTTCCACTCGCCTCCCTCCTTTTCCAAAACAGATTTCCGGGTGTCCAAACTGACAATCCGCTTCTTTCACGGGGGGTTCTGTCAATTTGAGAAGGTTACCTCGATTTAAACCTCCTGCGGGTAGATTTCAAATAAGAGGAAATCTTTTTGAAATTCTGCCTTAATCGTTGATGATGAGGTCCGCTTGGCACAACTTCTGTAAATAATGTCATCTCGGTTCTTTTATCTGGAGATAACAGCACATCTTCGGTTTCGGGGGTTTTTTTCCCTTCTTTCTTCCGTCTGGAGAGCCATCCGATGGATTATGGTCTGCCTTCGACGTAACGACATAACACTTGGCCTTTGAAACCCCCTTGCAATGGAATCCTGCCAAACAGGCAGAATTGTAAAAAAAAAAGTAAAATAAAATAAAAACCCATTTATCTAGATTGGCTCTTTCAGACCAGGTAATGTCATTTCGACATCCCGGGTTTCCTTGGGAATCGCCCGTTGTTCCGTTTTGAATAGAATAAGCTCCTACCCTGCTTTCCACATAACCGCAGGTTATTATCGCGTTTCCATAAGTATTCATTTCCCTCGCACACCGCTATGCCCTATTACTCATGCCCGAATGATAGGAATAGCTCAGATCTCCCTCCCTGTGAACCAGCCCCATAGGTAGAGAAATCTCTCCCACAACTGAAGGAACTGCTGGGAATGTTGGTGAGAAGATCAAATGACACCATTTAGAGAGAAACGGCAGTGGATATTAGGCAGGCAGCTAGATTGAGACTCCACAAATCCTGTGTAAGCTATCTATCTATCTGTCCATCCATCCATCCATCATCTCTGCCTGTCTGCCTATTTATCCACCCACCCACCCACCCATCCATCCGTCCATCCGTCCACCCTGCCATCCCTCCCTCCCTCCCTCCCTCCTATCATCCATGCTACTATCCATCTATTCATCCATCCATCCATCCCTCCTTCCATCTCTCCATCCTACCATCCATCCATCCATCCATCCATCCACCCTACCATCCATCCCTCCCTCCCTCCCACCCACCATCCATCCATCCATCCATCCATCCATCCATCCATCCAACTATCCATCTATTCATCCATCGATCCATACCTCCTTCCATCCCTCCATCATCCATCCACCCTACCATCCATCCATCCATCCATGCTACTATCCATCTATTCATCCATCCATCCTTCTATCCCTCCATCCCTCCACCCTACCATCCATCCATCCCTCCATCCATCCATCCCTCCATCCATCCATCCATCCATCCATCCATCCATCCATGCTACTATCCATCTATTCATCCATCCATCCCTCCTTCCATCCTCCATTCACCCAACCTATCATCCATCCATCCATCCACCCACCTACCTGTTTATCTACCTATTTACTTACCTGCTTAATCAAGCTAGTGAACTCTCTCTGTCCATCTATCCATCCATTCATCCACCTACCCACCCATCTATTTATCTACCTATTTATTTACCTGCCTGTCTACCTGCCTAATCAAGCTAGCCTACCTAATTCTAGCGTTCTCCCTCCCTCTCCTGCCCCCCTCTCTCCCCCCCTCTCTCCTATAAACTGCTTTCCAGAGGCTCTCAATAGTGTTTCTGATTCTCAGCCATGTTAAGATAGCTGGACTTCAACTCCTAGAAACCTTGCAACCTTAATCTGGCGGAGATTGGAGAAGCACTGCTCTAGATGGCGATAGGCACATAGAAGGTACCTATATAGGTACACACACACACACACACACACACACACACCTGCACATCCACCCCCCTGGCTGCTGGAGGAGAAAGCAGAGAAATCCCTTCAATCTCTTTTGGTCTTCTGCTTGAGAAATCTACTCACGGCCACTGCTTTTATTTTCCCCTTGGCTCTCTCCTTTCCTGACTGCTTTACATCTCCCTCTCCCTTGGTCTCCCTCTCTTTTTCTTTCCATCTGTCTCTCTTTGTCTCTCCCTCCTTCCCCCCCCCTCTCTCTTTCTTTTCTTTTTCTGTCTTTCTTTCCTTCCTTCCCCATTCTTCCTTCCTTCCTTCCTTCCTTCCTTCCTTCCTTCCTCTCTCTCTCTTTCTCTTCTCCCTCCCTCCCTCTCCCTCTCTTTCATTCTTCTGCCCATGCCATGGTTCAGGTAACTCCAAATAGAGGGTAACTATCCCTCTATGCGTCTTATCCAAGAAAGCTGGCTGGGTTACATTTGGGCCAATCACCAGGAGACTTAAGGAGAACTCGATTTCAGAAATACCCCCCAAAAAAAGGGTGTGTGTGCGCGGATATTTGTAGATCTGGGTTGAACTGTGGGGGTCTTTGGTGCTCTCTGAGCTTGGTGGTTTTCCTGGAGATATTTCATGACCCAACTAGGTAGCATCATCAGTGCTGGGAGGGAGTGGGGTTTGCTCTCTATTGATATGCCAAACAAGCCCCTTCCAGCAGGGATGACGTTACCTAGTTGGGTCATGAAATGTTCACAAGAAAAGAACCAAGGTCAGCCCCACTCCACTTTGAAATGGCTCCCCTTAAGGGATAGACTCACCCTATTGTGTCAACTTCATTGCAACGGCAAATTAAATCCTCTCTCTCTCTCTCTCTCTCACACACACACACACACACACACACACACACACACACACACATGTGGCATGACCACGAACACGAAGCCAAACAACAGCAATGCAGCTCACCAGCTCAAATCCCCCTGCAACTCAGATTAACCTGAGCACAACCAAGCCCCCACCCAAACAGAACACACCCCCGGCCAATCAGAGCACAGCCAATCCCCCATCCAATCAGTTCACACCCCCACTAGAGTTAAAAGGAAGAAACAGCTGCGATCACACATTGCTCCTAGAAGCACGAAGCCGAGAACACCAGCCTGAAGATGACGAATGAGACTTTGTCCAAACATCGCCAAGACACTTCCAATTTTACGTGGGAGAAAACCCGAATGACCAAAGACCTACATACAAACACCCGCGAAAACCTCAGAAAACATACATGCATGCATGCATGCATGAATGCATACATACATACATTTGAAGGTACAGAATCAGCCGGCGTCCCACGGGAGAAAGTTTAGTAGCAGCCTGGCATTGTTATAGATGTGCCATTTCTGCTGCTAATGGGCCCTCGCAGTCTGCCGCATGCATATTATTCGAGAGCGAACAATAAAAAGTTCCCACTTGCCAATTAAATCTCGGGAGCTTTCTCAAAGCAACAGGGGAAACGACGAGGAGCTTTGCTGTAATAAAAGAACTGCAAACATTTGTAACACTGTACAGCCGGATTTTGTGTTATGCAATATTGCCGGTACAACACACACACACACACACACACACACACACACACACACACGACCCTGTACCAAAAAGCGGGGAGGAAACAGTTGTAAACACCGTTGACTCTGATCAGGCATCCTATCATCAAAGCATGTTTAAATATCATTGTTTGCCTAACCGTGTGCCGAAAAATTGAGCACGTTCCCCGTATTAAACAGACTTGCCTTTCAATTACATGCAGATGAGATGCTTGAGTGAATTGCTACAAGGCCTCTGGAAATTGGTCTCTCCTTTGATGAAATATTTTCATTTTCTTGAGCACCTCCAAATATTAGCCAGGCAGTGAATTCTCTAATGGAGAAACGAAGCAGGCATATCTGAACAAGAGGGGTAAACAGACCTACCCCGTTAGATCAGGGGTCGGCAACCCGCGGCTCTGGAGCCGCATGTGACTCTTTCATCCCTCTGATGCGGCTCCCTGTCACCGGTCAGCTCCAAAATCGATAGGGCAGGTAGAGGAAAAAGGACGCCGCGCTAGGTGGAGACTCTGGTGAGGGAACCGGGCTTCCAGTCGGCTCCAGAATTAAACGGGGGGCTTCCGGTTAAAACGTTTGTGGCTGTTTGAATGTTTAAGGTTGCCGATCCCTGCCTTAAGAATTATGAGAACGGTCGGGCTTTAGTCGGGCTTAAAATAGGTTTAGGTGCCAAAAAGAAGAATGGGTGAATTTATTCTCCAAAGCACCAGAAGGCAAGACAAGAAACAATGGATGGAAACTCATCAAGGAGAGAAGCAACCTAGAACTAAGGAGAAACTTCCTGACACTTAGAACAATTAACCTGTGGAACTGCTTGCCTCCAGAAGTTGCGAATGCTCCAACACTGGAAGTTTTTAAGAAGGGGCTGGATAACCATTTGTCTGAAGTAGTGTAAGTTTCCTGCCTAAGCAGGGGGTTGGACTAGAAGACCTCCAAGGTCCCTTCCAGCTCTGTTATTCTATTCTATTCTATTCTATTCTATTCTATTCTATTCTATTCTATTCTATTCTATTCTATTCTATCCTATCCTATCCTATCCTATCCATCCCCATCCTCCTGTTCTGTTCTGTTCTGTTCTGTTCTGTCCTGTCCTGTCCTGTCCTGTCCTATCCATCCCCATCCTTCTATTCTATTCTATTCTATTCTATTCTATTCTATTCTATTCTATTCTATTCTATTCTATTCTATTCTATTCTATTCTATTCTATTCTATTCCATTCCATTCCATTCCATTCCATTCCATTCCATTCCATTCCATTTTTTCTATTCTATTCTATTCTATTCTATTCTATTCTATTCTATTCTATTCTATTCTATTCTATTCTATTCTATTCTATCCTATCCTATCCTATCCTATCCTATCCTATCCTATCCTATCCTATCCATCCCCATCCTCCTGTTCTGTTCTGTTCTGCTCTGTTCTGTTCTGTCCTGTCCTGTCCTGTCCTGTCCTGTCCTGTCCTATCCTATCCATCCCCATCCTTCTATTCTATTCTATTCTATTCTATTCTATTCTATTCTATTCTATTCTATTCTATTCTATTCTATTCTATTCTATTCTATTCTATTCTATTCCATCCCATCCCATCCCATCCCATCCCATCCCATCCCATCCCATCCCATCCCATCCCATCCTCCTGTTCTGTTCTGTTCTGTTCTGTTCTGTTCTATTCTATTCTATTCTATTCTATTCTATTCTATTCTATTCTATTCTATTCTATTCTATTCCATTCCATTCCATTCCATTCCATTCCATTCCATTCCATTCCATCCCATCCCATCCCATCCCATCCCATCCCATCCCATCCCATCCCATCCTCCTGTTCTGTTCTGTTCTGTTCTGTTCTGTTCTGTTCTGTTCTGTTCTGTTCTGCTCTGCTCTGCTCTGCTCTGCTCTGCTCTATTCTATTCTATTCTATTCTATTCTATTCTATTCTATTCTATTCTATTCTATTCTATTCTATTCTATTCTATTCTATTCTATTCTATTCCATTCCATTCCATTCCATTCCATCCCATCCCATCCCATCCCATCCCATCCCATCCCATCCCATCCTCCTGTTCTGTTCTGTTCTGTTCTGTTCTGTTCTGTTCTGTTCTGTTCTGTTCTGTTCTGTTCTGTTCTGTTCTATTCTATTCTATTCTATTCTATTCTATTCTATTCTATTCTATTCTATTCTATTCTATTCTATTCTATTCTATTCTATTCCATTCCATTCCATCCCATCCCATCCCATCCCATCCCATCCCATCCCATCTCATCCCATCCTCCTGTTCTGTTCTGTTCTGTTCTGTTCTGTTCTGTTCTGTTCTGTTCTGTTCTGTTCTATTCTATTCTATTCTATTCTATTCTATTCTATTCTATTCTATTCTATTCTATTCTATTCTATTCTATTCCATTCCATTCCATCCCATCCCATCCCATCCCATCCCATCCCATCCCATCCCATCCCATCCCATCCTCCTATTCTATTCTGTTCTCTCCCTTCTTCATTCTATTCTATTCTATTCTATCCTATCCTATCCTATCCTATCCTATCCTATCCTATCCTATCCTATCCTATCCTATCCTATCCTATCCTATCCTATCCTATCCTATCCTATCCTATCCATCCCCATCTTTCTATTCTATTCTATTCCGTCCCGTCCCATTCCATCCGTTGTTTCTTGTCCTGCCCTCAGGGGCTTTGGAGAAGAAGTTGACTCCAATTCTCCATTAAAATAGTGGAAAAGACACCAAAGTTTTCATCCCTCTCTTATTTTGATTTGCATGTCGGATGGGATCGATAGCATCCATCCTGTAATCTTGAAGTTGGGGGTGGGGGGTGGGGCATTTAATTCTGAATTATTGAAGGAAAGGGCTTTTTAGCCAGAGCTCTAATCTCTTTGAGACACATTAATGCTTGGCTCGGCTCGGCTTGTTTTCTCATCCTGTTAAGAAATACAGTTGCTGTGTTTGCGAGGTTCAGAAATGGATTTAAGACCTTTCAGGAGTTTGATCTTCCAGGAGATGATTCTCGACCCCGAAACTGAGCTAAGAGCACTTTTACTTTGAATACTCTTCCATACGGGTATTGTCACCCTGGAGAAAATCTCGTATAGATCGGGGTGAAATCCAGCAGGTTCTGATAGGTTCTGGAGAACCGGTAGCAGAAATTTTGAGTAGTTTGGAGAACCGGCAAATGCCACCTCTGGCTGGCCTCAGAGTGGGGAGGGAATGGGGATTTTGCAGTATCCTTCCCCTGGAGTGGGGTGGGAATGGAGGTTTTGCAGTATCCTTCCCCCAGGAGTGGGGAGGGAGTGGGAATTTTGCAGTATCCTTCCCCTGGAGTGGGGTGGGAATGGGGATTTTGCAGTATCCTTCCCCTGGAGTGGGGAGGGAATGGGGATTTTGCAGTATCCTTCCCCTGGAGTGGGGTGGGAATGGATATGGCAATATCCTTCCCCCAGGAGTGGGGAGGGAAAGGGGATTTTGCAGTATCCTTCCTCCAGGAGTGGGGAGGGAATGGGGATTTTGCAGTATCCTTCCCCAGGAGTGGGGTGGGAATGGATATGGCAATATCCTTCCCGCAGGAGTGGGGAGGGAATGGGGACTTTGCAGTATCCTTCCCCAGGAGTGGGGAGGGAATGGGGATTTTGCAACATCCTTCCTCTGCCACGCCCATCAAGCCACGCCCACCAAGCCACACCATGCCCACCAAGCCACGCCCACAGAACCGGTAGTAAAAAAAAAATTGGATTTCACCACTGGTATAGATTATATTGCATTGTATCATATTGTATTTGTTTATTGATTAGATTTATGGTATAGACCAGTGATGGCTAACCTTTTTGCCATCGTGTGCCAGGAGAGGGGTATGGCAGGGGGGTGTCACGTGCGCGCATGCCCACACCCATAATTCTTTGTGCCCCATCCTCACGCATGCACACATGACCCTCCCTGCTCCCATAGTTTCTGGCACGTGATGACCTGGTAGGCCTGTTTTTCTCTTTCACCTGTCTCCAGAGCCTTACTAGGAGTTTGAGGAGGGGGAAAACAGCCTTCCCCACCACCCGGAGGCTCTCCAGAGGCCAGAAACGGCCTGTTTGCCAACTTCTGGTGAGACCAGAAGGCATGTTTTTTGCTGTCCCCAGCCTCTAGAGCCTCTCTAGGAGTCTGGAGAGGGCGAAAACGGCATTCCCCATCCTCCCGAGGGCCGTTTTTGGCCTCTGGGGGGAGTGGGGAAGGCCATTTTGTCCTCCCCAGACTCCTAGAAAGGCTCTGGAACCAGGTGAGAGAGATAAACGGGCCTTCCCCACCCCACCCCCTCATGGGCCTCCGGTGGCACTAAACAACCCGTTTCCCTACTTCTGGTGGGCCCAGAGGCCCGAAAATCAGCTGACCCACGCCGGAGCTGAGCCCACTGGTTCGCCATCATGGGTATAGACTCAGTCCTGGTAGAAGAAGAAACAACGTCCAAGTGAAAATGGGGGAGATACAATAATTCTTAATGCATGAGCACAATGGAGCCCAAAATTTCTGTTGTTAAGCGAGACAGTTTTTAAGTGAGCTTGGTCCCACCTCATGACCTTTCTTGCCACAATTGTTAAGTGGATTTCATTTATTTAGCGTACAGCTTCTACAAAAGTCACGCCTTCACAAATTTACAAATTTAGTTTAAATAAAGTGTCAGTATATGTATGTGTGTGTGTAGATATGTATGGATGAACATGCATGTGTATCTATCTATCTATCTATCTATCTATCCATCCATCCCTCTCTCTCTCTCCCTTTGTGTATATCTATCTATCTATCTATATCTATCCCATCTATCTATCTATCATCCGTCAGTCTGTCTATCTCTGTCTATCTATCTATATCTATCCATCACTCTCTCTCTCTGTATATCTATGTGTATCCATCCATCCATCTATCCATCCATCTCTCTTTCTCTTTCTCCCTTTGTGTATATCTATCTATCTATCTATCTATCTATCTATCTATCTATCTATCTATCTATCTATCATTTATCTATCTATCTATCTATCTATCTATCTATCTATCTATCTATCTATCTATCTATCTATCTATCTATCTATCTATCTATATCTATCCCATCTATCTATCATCCGTCAGTCTGTCTATCTCTGTCTATCTATCTATATCTATCAATCACTCTCTCTCTCTCTGTATATCTATATGTATCCATCCATCTATCTATCATCTATCTATCTATCTAAAACATATGTGGACAATACTACATACGAGATAATAAATTTAGATATACCCATGATATAATCACCATAATATGGCGACATAGGATTGCAATGGGATGGATGTTAAAATTCGATCTCTCAGGATTAGCTAATCATCTAAGTTAAGTGAATCATTGCAATTGTTAAGTGAGTCACAGGGTTGTTAAGTGAATCTGGCTCCCCCATTGACTTTTTTTTAAAAATTTGATTTATATGCCGCCCTTCTCCGGAGACTCAGGGCAGCTTACAATGCATTAAGCAATAGCCTTCATACTTTTGTATATTTTATACAAAGTCAGCTTATTGCCCCCACAAACTGGGTCCTCAATTGACCTAGCTTAGAAAGGATGGAAGGCTGAGTTAACTGGAGCCTGATGAGATTCGAACTTACAGTAATTGCAGACAGCTGGAGTTAATCACAATGCTCTTAGTCTGCTGAGCTACCAGACTTTGCTTCACAGAAGGGGATTACGTGACCCCTGCACACTGCAACTGTCATAAATACGAGTCAGTGGCCAAGCGGCTGAATTTTGAATCACGTGACCATTGGAAATGCTGCCATGGCCGTAGGTGTGAAGGTCATTTTTTTCCCAGTTGTGTCGTGGCCCTGAACGGTCACTAAATGAACCATTGTAAGTGGAGGACGAGCTGCATAGAGAAGATGGGATCCTTTGTGGAAGGGCGCGAAATGCCCTGAGGCCGAACGTGTTTCGAATTTTGGGATTTCTCCAATCCACCGGGAAGGCTTTCTAGCCTTTTGCAAATCCCTTTGGTTTCACCTTTTTCCCGTTTGCCGATTAGATTTTTGAGACGGCGCCTTTTTCAAGGGTTGCGGCTCCCTTAATATGCAATGCATTTCAGAGCATTCCTCTTGTAGATTGAAGGAGCCGTGCATGTCAGATTGATCGGTTAGTTATCTTTGGGGTGTAGGAGCCACTGAAAAAAAAAAACCTTAACTCCTCGGCTGGCTTCAAACCGGAATCCAACAGCCTGTATTATTACATTACCTGTTTTTAACCAGGCTTGGAAAAAAGAGACATCGGCTGCCATTTAAATCATGGCACCCCCAAGAGAGCATTTGATGATAAATCAGGACTCATGCATTGGAAGGTGTGCAGAGATGAAAGATAGGCAGTCCTCGGGTTACGATCACAGGTGGGCTCAGAATTAATGTTGCTAAGGGAAACATTGGTGAAGTACGTGTGAAGTGAATCACTGCAGTTGTTAAGTTAGTGAATATGGATGGATGGAGAGAGAGAGAGAAAGAGAGAGGTAGATTAGATAGATAGAAATAGATAGGTAGGCAGGCAGGCAGGTAGGTAGATAAGTAGATAGATACAGTAGATAGATAAAGAAGTAGATTCAGTAGATACAGTAGATAGAGAGATAAATTGATAAGAGACACAGAGAGAGAGAGAATAGGTGGTACATTATATAAGTAGAGAGAGAGATGATACAGTAGATAGAGAGATAAATCAATAAGATAGATAGATAGATCGATAGATAGATTAGATAAATAGATAGATAGATTAGATTAGATAAATAGATACAGTAGAGAGGGGGGAGAGAGGAATAGATACAGTAGATAGATACAGTAGATAGGTAGGTAGAATTGATAGATAGATAGATAGATAGATAGATAGATAGATAGATAGATAGATAGATAGATAGATAGATAGATAGATAGATAGATAGATAGATAGATAGATAGATAGATACAGTAGAGAAGGGGGAGAGGAATAGATACAGTAGATAGGTAGGTAGATTAGGATAGATAGATAGACAGACAGACAGACAGACAGACAGACAGACAGACAGATAGATAGATAGATAGATAGATATAGTAGAGGGGGGAGAGAGGAATAGATACAGTAGATAGATACAGTAGATAGGTAGATAGGTAGATTAGAATAGATAGAAATGGTAGAGAGAGAGAGAGGGAGAGATAAGTAGATACAGTAGATAGTTTTCCCGAAAATAAGGCCCTGTCTTATATTTTTTTGAACCCTGAAATAAGCTTGGCCTTACTGCCATCCAGTCAAAAGCCCGATTGGGCTTATTATCAAGGGATGTCTTATTTTGGGGAAAACTGGGTAGATAGGTAGATTAGATAAGTAGATAGATACAGTAGATAGGAGAGAGAAATAAGTAGATACAATAGAGCAGAGCAGAGCAGAGCAGAGCAGAGCAGAGCAGAGCAGAGCAGAGCAGAGCAGAGTAGAGTAGAGTAGAGAATTTTTCATTTATTGGCCAAGTGTGATTGGACACCCAAGGAATTTGTCTTTGGTGCCTATGCTTTCAGTGTACATAAAGAAAAATAAAATACATTCCTCAAGAATCATAAAACACTTAGTGATAGTCATGGGTTACTAAATAAGCAATCAAATCATACTAGCAAACAAATAAAACAATATAAATAGTAGAGATACAAGCAACAAGGACATAGTCATAAGTGGGAGGAGATAATGGGAGTGGGAGATAATAGGAAGGATGAGATGAATAACGGTAGTGCAGACTTCATGAATAGTTTGACCGTGTTGTGGGAATTAGTTATTAAGCAGAGTGATGGCATTCGGGGGGAAACATCAAAATTCTATGCCAAGGTCTTAGTAGATACACCAAGTTGACTCAATTTATTATTTACTGTTTATAAAATATATTTATATGTATATGAAATCTTAATCTGTTCACCGCCCTGAGTCCTTTGGGAGAAGGGCGGTATAGAAATTCAATAAATAAATAAATAAATAAATAAATAAATAAATAAATAAATAAATAAATAAATAAATAAATAAATAAATAAAATCTGTCCTTGTGTCTAGTTGTTCTGATGTGCAGTGCTCTATAGCGTCGTTCTGAGGGTAGGAGTTGAGACAATTTATATCCAGGATGCGAGGGGTCTGTAGATATTTTCACAGCCCTCTTTTTGACGGGTGCAGTATACGGGTCCTCAGTGGAAGGCAGGTTGGTAGCATAGATAAGATAAATTGATAAGATATTTTTAAGGTTATTTGCCCCATATTAACCACAAGCCATGGCTAAAATTGGGGAGATTGCAAAACTAGCTTTCAGATCAGCGTCTGTGCTTTCAGTGTGTGCAAAATAGCAGCAAAAAGAGGAGTAGAAATCCTTACAATTTTCTCTCTATTGAGAACTGAACCTGCTCTAGAAAACGTGAAAGATAGGTTATTTTTCTACTGCACTGATCCAGGATAAGGTATCGCTGTCATTTTCCCCGAGCAGGTATTTTTTAACCTGAAACTACTATACACTGTAATTTATTGCCTTATTAAGGGAGAGATTCAATTAACTAACTGAGAAAAAAGGAGCCATGGTGGGTTTTTTTTTCTTTTCTTGCCAATATATTAGAAGCCTGGACGTTAATGTAATTTTTAACAGCCAGCCCTATTAAAGCAAGCAGGATATTTCTGTCCAACATTTATATAGTTCTAGGTTTTTTTCTTTTAAAGGCGAGTGGAGGGGAAAGACAAAATAAAACCCTTCATCCATTGAGAACGTATGTCTATATGCACAACTCAGTAGAATTCCAAGTAAAAAAACATAACATTTAACTAAGCTGAATCTAAATCAGAGGGAGGATGGGTACTTAAGAAATATGAAGAATAAATAAATAAACATCAATAAAAGGATGCTCAATATGTATAGCAGCTTATTGTTCAAATGGTTCAAATGGTAGAAGGAAGGAAGGAAGGAAGAATGGATGGATGAATGAATGGAAGGAAGGAAAGAGGGAGGAAGAAGAAAGAGAAGGAGAGAGAGGAAGGGAGGGAAAGGAAAGAAGAGGGAGGGAGAGAAAGAGGAAAGGGAAAGGAAGACGAGAGAAGGAAAGAGAGGATGGAAAGAAGGGAGGGAGAGAAAGGAAAGAAGAGGGAGGGAGAGAGGAAAGGAGAGAAAGGAGAGGAATGGAAGTGAAAGGAAAGGAGGGAAAGAGAGGGAAGGAGAGGAAGGAAAGGAGGGAGGGAGAGAGAGAAAGGAAAGTAGAGGGAGGGAGAGAGGGAAGGAGAGAAATGGAAGTGAAAGGAAAGGAGAAAGGAAAGGAGGGAGAGAGAGGAAAGAAAGGAGGAAGGGAGGGAAAGGAAAGAACAGGGAGGGAGAGAGGGAAGGAGAGGAAGAGGAAGAGAAGGGAGGGAAAGATGAAGGAAGGAAAAAAAGAAGGAAGGAAGGAAGGAAGGAAGGAAGGAAGGAAGAAAGAAAGAAAGAAAGAAAGAAAGAAAGAAAGAAAGAAAGAAAGAAAGAAAGAAAGAAAGAAAGAAAGAAAGAAAGAAAGAAAGAAAGAAAGAAAGAAAGAAAGAAAGAAACCCAGACGGCATGCAAAAAATATTGCTTTTGTGTCCAAAGACGTGCTTTAAAATGATAAAAAATTGCGATCGATCTTTACAACTGTTGTGTTCCATCTTTATTGATCAGGCCGAAGGGAGATGAATGGCTCTCGCTATGAGTGGTTGGGCAGCGTTAGCATCAGAACGGAGGGCAGGTTGAGAGGGGGGCGATTCATCATCTCAAACGGGAGGGGGACCCGTCCATCTGCCCCCCCCTCCCCCCTGGCCCTCCATCCGCCTGCGTCTAATCGCATCCCCATCGATTTTACAGGGTCTTTGAGCCACCTGGGTGTGATTGTCCTAGGATGAGCCCCATTGGTAAATCCAGAAGTCGTGTATGTGTGTTGTGATTGTGTGACAGCAACTTAAACAAGATTTTAATTTTCCATTTTTCTAACCGGCCGGCAGCGATTTATGAAAAAATAAACTACCCCACGAAAGTTGATGTCGGAGGCCGATGAATCATTAGGGGCCGGGTAGAGACTGTCTTGTTCTGTTCAATCTTCATGGGGCCTTTTGACTGTCGCATCCGTTCCGCAATTTATTATAATTTGTGTAAAAGACACAGAGGCCTGCCTGAAACACAATTGTGCTGCATTCTTCGTCTCCTCGGTGTAATGTTTTTTTTTTAACAATGATTTTTGCCAGATCCCCGGCGAATATCAGAACGGTAGCGGAGAACTGTAATAATTAAAAAATCAGATCACCAAATATTTGTCCTGTTATTTTGTTTTCCAAGTGGCATTTTATCTTTGAGACGTCACTGAAGTAGTCCTCAACTCACGGCCACAATGGAGTCCAACATTTTTGGTTATTAAGTGAATTCTGCCCCCGTTTTACGACTTTTCTTGCCACCGTTGTTAAGTGAATCACTGCGGTTGTTAAATGAGCCACGCCGTTGTTAAGTGAATCTGGCTTCCCCATTGACTTTGCTCGCTGGAAGGTTGCGAAAGGGGATCACGTGACCCCCCGGGACGCTGCGACGGTCATAAATACGAGCCCATTGCCAAGTTTGATCACGTGACCAAGAGGATGCTACAAATGGTCATAAGTGTGAAAACCGGTCATAAGTCGCTTTTTTCAGTGCCGTTGTAACTTTGAACTGGTCACTAAGTGGTCTGTTGTAAGTTGAGGACTATACGTACATCTAAAGGCAGGAGGTTTTTTTTTCGCTTCTGCCTGTGATTTTGATTTTCTAGCTTCTCGTTTCATCAAGTTGTGATTTTGATATGATTACATAGCAAAAGATTCTACGGGAAGTCCTCGAGTCGTGACCGTAATGGAACCTGCCCATCACGGTCATAAGGCGTGACAGTCATAAATCAGGTAACCCAAGTGGGCTTACCCATTTGAGGGGGTTGCCACAAAATAGAGGGGGGGGGGTGTCAACCTATTTTCCAAAGCACCCAGAAGGCAGGACAAGAAGCAATGAATGGAAACTAATCAAGGAGAGAAGCAACTTGGCACTAAGGAGAAATTGCACCAGAAATTGTGGGTGCTCCATCATTGGATGTTTTTAAGAAGTGAAGTTTTTAAGAAGTGAGGAAGTTGTAAGTTGAGGACTCTCTGTAGAACCAAAGAAATACAGGGTGCCGTAAAAGGCTGTTTTTACTCACAAGAGCAGCTTGGCCAAATTACTTACTGTATTTTCCTGCGTATAAGACTACTTTCTAACACACAAAAATCTTCTCAAAAGTCGGGGGTCGTCTTATACGCCGGGTCTCATTCTCCTGTAACCAGGCAGACCAGCCCATAAGGCTCTGACGAGCCTTAAATGGCTCTGAGGAGGGTCGTCTTATATGCCCAGTCGTCTTATACGCCAGAAAATACGGTACTTACTTACTTACTTACTTACCGTATTTTCCGGCGTATAAGACGACTGGGCATATAACACGACCCTCCTCAAAGCCATTTAAGGCTCGTCAGAGCCTTATGGGCTGGTCTGCCTGGTTACAGGAGAATGAGACCCGGCGTATAAGACGACCCCCGACTTTTGAGAAGATTTTTGTGTGTTAGAAAGTAGTCTTATACGCAGGAAAATACAGTACTTACTTACTTATTTATTTATTTATATGATTTATATGCCGCCATTCTCCCCAAGGACTCAGGGCGGCTTAAAAAACAATCATAAATACAAATCACAATAAATGACGTCCCCTTGAGGGCTGTGAGCATGGCTGAAGCTTGCCTGTGCTGCTGGCTGTCTGTCTCCTGTTGCCAAGGTTTGGGGGTCTTTGTGATGTCATGAAGGGTTCAGTTGGGAAACTCAACTGAACCTAGAGACCAGCAGTCCTCGAGGGTCACAAGGGGTAGGACCAGAGGTAGGGCCTGGCTGGGGCTGAGGATGGAAAAGCCCGGGAGGAGAGGAAACCCAGCTAAAGGAAGAGGGCCCCCAATGAAAAAGGTACCAAGAGGAAATCCAAGCTGAAGGAGTTTGGGAGAAGGGGTGGGGTGGGGGGAGAGAAATCTGGAGCTGAATTGGAAAAAAGGTGGATTGTGTGTGTGTGTTTTCTGGTCAACTCATTGGAACTAAAGAGTCAGTTTTTGGAAGTGGTTAAAGTGCTGGCTTAGAGAGCAGGATTCTGTGAGTTCTAGTTCTGCCTTGAGCAAGAAAGCGAGCTGGGTGACTTCGGGCCAATCACCAGGAGACAGTGAGTTCTAGTTCTGCCTTAGGCATGAAAGCCGGCTGGTGACTTTGGGCCAATTACCAGGAGACAGTGAGTTCTAGTTCTCCCTTAGGCATGAAAGCTGACTAGGTTGTTTCAGGCCTATTACCAGGAGACAGTGAGTTCTAGTTCTGCGTTAGGCATGAAAGCCGGCTGGGTGGCTTCGGGCCTATTACCAGGAGACAGTGAGTTCTAGTTCTGCCTTAGGCATGAAAGCCAACTAGGTGACTTTGGGCCAATCACCAGGAGATGGTGAGTTCTAGTCCTGCCTTAGGCATGAAAGCCATCTGGGTGACTTTGGGCCAATCACCAGGAGACGGTGAGTTCTAGTCCTGCCTTAGACATGAAAGCCAGCTGGGTGACTTTGGGCCAATCACCAGGAGATGGTGAGTTCTAGTCCTGCCTTAGGCATGAAAGCTGACTAGGTGACTTTGGACCAATCACCAGGAGACGGTGAGTTCTAGTCCTGCCTTAGACATGAAAGCCAGCTGGGTGACTTTGGGCCAATCACCAGGAGACGGTGAGTTCTAGTCCTGCCTTAGGCATGAAAGCCAACTAGGTGACTTCGGGCCAATCACCAGGAGACGGTGAGTTCTAGTCCTGCCTTAGGCATGAAAGCCAACTAGGTGACTTTGGGCCAGTCCCTCTCTTTCAGCCCAACCCACCTCACAGGGTTGTTATGGAGAAAATCGGAGGAATATTAGGAATGTTTGCTAGATTGAGTTATAAAGTAAGTTAAGTTTGGATTTTTAAAAAAATCTAATAAATACGAAAACAATGAGAAAAGACTACTTCGTGTGGCTGTGCTTGAATGTACAAGGATTGGTACGCACAAATATCTCTTCGAGAATTGCATGAAAAATGCACCTCCACTCTATAAATATAATCCCCATTTCTCATTTGCCTTTTGGAATGTTTATATTTAATTTCTTCTCTCTTTTTTCCCCCCTGCTTTTTCTACAGAGCTCACAATTCTACAAAGTCACCACAGAACAATACGAGAAAGCTGTGAACGAGTTCAAATCCCGATTCAAGTAAGACCTTTTTAAAAAAAAAAAATCTTCTTTATCCCTTTTCGTTTTGCTTTGCTTGCCCCTAAATGCCAGGGTGAAGCCGTTGCACCCCTTACCCATCATCCTGTGCCATGGAACTGTAATACAGGTTGCCAATGTGTTTTTTTTTTTCCAAGAAAATATTTAGATCGAAATGTCTAAAACGTACACATGGCCCTGGAGAGACACTGGCTACCGGTGGTCCTAGACTTACGACGGTTCATTTAGTGACCTTTTGAAGTTACAACGGCACTGGGAAAAAGCGACTTGTGACCGTTTTTCACAGTTACGACCATCGCTGCATCCCCAGGGTCATGTGATCAAAATTCAGACGCTTGACCGCTGACTCATACTTATGACGGTTGCAATGTCCCAAGATCACGTGGTCCCCCTTTTGTAACCTCCCCACAAGCAAAGTCAAAATGGGGATGCCCGATTCACTTAACAACCGCGTGACTCACTTAACGACAGCAGCGATTCGCGTAACAGCCGTGGCAAGAAGGATGATAAAAAGGGGCAGTTGGGAAAGCCAGATTCGCTTAACAGCGGTGTGACAAACTTGACGAGGGCAGTGCTTCGATTAACAACGGTGGCAAGAAAAGTTGTAAAACGGGGCAGAAGGCACTCAATAACTCTTCACTTTGCAGCAGAAATGTTGAGCTCAATTGTGGTCGTAAGTCAACGACTACCAATACTCTCTTTAGCGAAACTTTATTTCCAGAATCGGCCTCGTTCGAATGCAGAGAACCTGAGAAACAGCCGTTTAAAAAAATAAATCAACATCTGATATTGTAAGATGGTTCAAGTTACACTCCCTCCCCCCTCCCCAAGATTTACCCTTATATCTTTGTCGTTGAAACATTTGAAAACAATTTTAATAATTTAAGGGAGCCTCGATAGCTCAGCAGACTGAAGCCTGTTATTAACATTCAGCTGCCTGCAATTACTGTAAGATTGAATCTCACCAGGCTCAAGGTTGACTCAGCCTTCCATCCTTTCTAAGGTAGGTCAATTGAGGACCCAGTTTGTGGGGGCAATAAGCTGACTTTGTATAAATATACAAAAGTATGAAGGCTATTGCTTAACACATTGTAAGCCGCCCTGAGTCTCCGGAGAAGGGCGGCATATAAATCTCTGTAAACTGCTTAGAGAGGGCTGGAAAGCACTGTGAAGCGGTATATAAGTCTAATTGCTATTGCTTGGGAGGGAGGGAAGGAAGGAAGGAAGAAGAAATAGGAAGGGAGAAAGGAAGGAGGGAAAAGTTGGATGGATGGAAGGAAGGGAGGAGAAAGGAAGGAAAGAAGAAAGGAAGGAAGGAGAAAGAAGAAGGGAGAAAAGAAAAGATGGATGGATGGATGGATGGAAGGAAGGAAGGAAGGAAGGCAGGAAGGAAGGAAGGAAGGGCCGTGGTGGCACAGTGATTAGAATGCAGTATTGTAGGCTGACTCTGCCGACAGCCAGCAGTTCGATTCTCACCAGCTCAAAGTTGACTCAGCCTTCCATCCTTCCGAGGTGGGTCAAATGAGGACCCAGATGGTTGGGGGCAAGAGGCTGACTCTGTAAACCGCTTAGAGAGGGCTGTAAAAGCACCGTGAAGCGGTATATACGTCTAAGTGCTATTGCTAAGTACTAAGAAAGGAAGGGAAGGAAGAAAGGAAGGAGGGAGGGAGGGAAGGAAGGAAAGAAGGAGGGATGGAGGGAGGGAAGGAAGGAAGGCAGGCAGGCAGGCAGGCAGGCAGGCAGGCAGGCAGGCAGGAAGGAAGGAAGGAAGGAAGGAAGGAAGGAAGGAAGGAAGGAAGGAAGGGCCATGGTGGTACAGTGCTTAGAAAGCAGTATTGCAGGCTGACTGCCCACTGCCAGAAGTTCGATCCTGACCAGCTCAAGGTTGACTCAGCCTTCCATCCTTCCGAGGTGGGTCAAATGAGGACCCAGATGGTTGGGGGCAAGAGGCTGACTCTGTAAACCGCTTAGAGAGGGCTGTAAAAGCACCGTGAAGCGGTATATACGTCTAAGTGCTATTGCTATTTTGAAAACACCCCTGCTGTCCTCGCTGGATTTCAGAGCCGAACGTTTCCCCCATCCCCCATCAAGAGGAAGGGGGGGGGGGGAAAGCCATTTTAAATCAGCCATTGCAATTTTCCTTTAATGGGGCAGGGCAGGTAAAATTCTCTTTTATTATTCCCCAGAGGGCTAAATGAAGATCCTGTAATTGCAGGAACGGTGTAGCTTTGACCCTTCATCCCCGGTCGATCTGCTGAGACTAATTCTTCCCAGAAACCATCTTCCGTCATGTTTTTAGACTGGAGCATCCTTCGGTCATCAATGCAGGCCAGTTGCCAAGCGCCTGAATTTCAATGACGCGGCCATGGAAAAGCTGCAACGGTCGTAAGTCGCTTTTTTTCAGCGGCAATGTCAATTTGAAAGGTCGGTAAACAGAGGGTCGTAAATCAGGGACCCAGTGAAAAGCACCCTCTGAGAACCTGGAAAAGGGAACTTTAACGGAAATCCTTTTTCCAATCCTTAATTCGATGATTCAAATTGGAATTAATGCTGTCTTTAAAAGTGCAGGCTAAAACAGTTTGTTTAGTGGCCATTTGAAGTTACAGCAACCCTGGAAAAAGTGACTTATGACTCATATTTACGACGGTTGTAGCATCCCGTGGTCATGGGATCTATCTTGCTTAGTGACAGAAATTTTGGCACAGCTATGGCAAGAAAGGATATAAAACGGTTATAAAATGGGCCAAAATTCACTTATCAGCTACCTTATTTCGCAATGGAAATTATGGGCTCAATTTTGGTCGTAAGTCGAATGTCAGGGTTCCAAGTAACACCCCCAACGCAAGAAAACTCCAAGGTTAGAAGTTTCTCCAAGTTCCACTTTATTAGAGATTTCATATTGGCACATCTGGGAAAACCCGAATCTGAAAGTTTCCAGGTTTTCCCCACCCAAAAGAAAATCTGAGTCCCTCCCTCTGCACCCAAATGTCCATCACATCATCCAATCAATGCACCCTCCCAACTGGAGATGCCTCCCAGCTCCAGCCCTCTAAGTGCCGGGCAAGATGGCCTTGACTCTCTGAGAAAGGAATGTTGTTTTGACTACTCGTATCACCTATGCTCCATACAATCCCCACCCCCTCCCAGTTTCCCACAGGAGGAAATGTGGCAGGCCTGAAGATCGAGCGAAAAAGATGGCTTCCAGGCCTGCCATTAACGACTACCTGTATTATAATATGATTCATTTAAGACTAAACGCGATATAGGATTTTTTCTAAGATCCTCTAAAAATGTCCCACTGGGAACGGGCTTCCAATTATTGGAGTGAAATTAAAGGCCATCGTGCTTCCTTGCTTTACTACCGAAAAACGAATGTGTTTTTAAAGTTGTCCTTTTGGAATTTCAGCGTTCTTTTATGCATTTAAATTACTGAAACAGATTTTCTTTTGAGTTCCGTGTGCTGTGTAAATCACTCCTGAGATGAAAGAAAAGCACCCCGTCCATTGATGTTTCGGGTTGGGTTTAATGGAACGTGAGGATAGAAGGCAAGCCGTAGTATCTTACGAAGAGCTTGCTTAATTGCCTGTAAAAAAACACACACACACAAAAAGAGGAATTAAATAAGGTTGAGCTGCTAAATTTATCATTCCGTGAAACACATGAAGCACCGTGTTGCGTGTCAGCGTGATCTCAGGTTCGGGGTGTGAGATTAATAGAGCTAATTGCAGCATTGTTGTAAAGCAGCAACGCTTAATAAGGGCAAATATGCCAGGAATTTCTAGTAAGTTTCCACCCAAGAATTCACTTTCTGTGTCAGCTTAGAAAGGCGAGCTTCACACAGATGTCTCGCGTTTACAGAGATGATGTTACGATGTTCATATTGAAATCTGTAGGCTGTACGGTGTGAATGCAAGACATGAGAGCCAGTTTGGCCTAGTGGTTAAGGTGCTGGCCTAGAAACCAGGTGACTGTGAGTTCTAGTTCTGCCTTAGGCATGAAAACTGGCTGGGCGACTTTGGGCTGATCACCAGGAGACGGTGAGTTCTAGTCCTGCCTTAAGCATGAAAGCCGAGTAATTTTGAACCAATCACCAGGAGACGGTGAGTTCTAGTTCCTCCTTAGGCATGAAAGCCGAGTAATTTTGAACCAATCATCAGGAGACGGTGAGTTCTAGTTCCTCCTTAGGCATGAAAGCCGAGTAATTTTGAACCAATCATCAGGAGGCGGTGAGTTCTAGTTCCTCCTTAGGCATGAAAGCCGAGTAATTTTGAACCAATCATCAGGAGACGGGTGAGTTCTAGTTCCTCCTTAGGCATGAAAGCCGAGTAATTTTGAACCAATCATCAGGAGACGGTGAGTTCTAGTTCCTCCTTAGGCATGAAAGCCGAGTAATTTTGAACCAATCATCAGGAGACGGGTGAGTTCTAGTTCCTCCTTAGGCATGAAAGCCGAGTAATTTTGAACCAATCATCAGGAGACGGTGAGTTCTAGTTCCTCCTTAGGCATGAAAGCTGAGTAATTTTGAACCAATCATCAGGAGACGGTGAGTTCTAGTTCCTCCTTAGGCATGAAAGCTGAGTAATTTTGAGCCAATTATCAGGAGGCGGTGAGTTCTAGTTCCTCCTTAGGCATGAAAGCCGAGTAATTTTGAACCAATCATCAGGAGACGGTGAGTTCTAGTTCCTCCTTAGGCATGAAAGCCGAGTAATTTTGAACCAATCATCAGGAGACGGTGAGTTCTAGTTCCTCCTTAGGCATGAAAGCCGAGTAATTTTGAACCAATCATCAGGAGACGGTGAGTTCTAGTTCCTCCTTAGGCATGAAAGCCGAGTAATTTTGAACCAATCATCAGGAGACGGTGAGTTCTAGTTCCTCCTTAGGCATGAAAGCCGAGTAATTTTGAACCAATCATCAGGAGACGGTGAGTTCTAGTTCCTCCTTAGGCATGAAAGCCGAGTAATTTTGAACCAATCATCAGGAGACGGTGAGTTCTAGTTCCTCCTTAGGCATGAAAGCCGGCTGGGTGACTTTAGGCCAGTCATCAGGAGACTATGAATTCTAGTCCCGCCTTAGACATGAAAGGCAGCTGGGTGACTTTGGGCCAATCATCGGGAGGCAGTGAGTTCTAGTCCCACCATGTGGGAGACTACAGTGTAAATGCAGGATTTGAGAGCAACTTGGCTCGTAATTAAGGTGCTCATCTAGAAACCAGGAGACGGTGAGTTCTAGTCCCTGCCTCAGGCGAAAGCCAGCTGGGTGACTTTGTGGTAGTCATTCTCTCTCATCCCAACTCACCTCGCAGGGTTGTTTTTACGGGGATAATAAGAGGCCAAAGAGTATTATGGATGTTCACCGCCTTGAATTACTTATAAAGTAATTGAATTGGAGAATTCTGGGAGTTGAAGTCCACAAGTCTTAAAGCTGCCAAGTTTGAAGACCTCTGCTCTAACCAATGCATGAGATATTTTAAGGAGCTCCATGCACCTCCAAAATATCTGCGCAATGGGTTATTTGGGAAGGTTCTGTGCCTGGAGGTGACCCTCGCTTGTACGAAGTGGGGGGAAAAAGAAATCTGCAAAGCGGCACGAAAATGGCACGCAGCCAAATGCTATCGAAAATGTCAGATCTAGCAATATGCAAATCGCACCCTGAAGGCCAACAAAACATTAAACAAGATAATATCCCAATTCTTTTACACACGGTGGCCGTTCAGCCCAAAAAGAAAAAAAGAAAAGAAAAGAAAAACCGTTTCCTCTTGGGCGAAACGTTGCAACAGGCTCGGTAGCAAAACCCTGAGTCTCTGCCAAAGTTCTTTGGCAAAGTCGTAGTGGCCTTCTCCTTTCAACTAGGAGCAAAGATTTTGCAGCCGGTCTTAAAGGCGGGAACGAAATCACTCTGGACCTCTGATCTTTTGTGTGTTTCAAACGCTGTAATCAACATAAGTATTTACAGTGAGCCCTTGATTTAACACCAGTCGCCTGGCACCACCAGCACTGACAGGGCAAGCAACTAGTAGTTATATAAACCGAGAGTAAACCCCATTCCCTTCTAGCACTGATGGTGTTATCCCACAGTACTCCGCCTCCTCCTCTTCCATTCCTTCTCCTTCTTTATTCCCCTCCTCCTCCTCCTCTTAAACCACATTTCCTTTTAGCTCTGATGATGCTACCTAGATGGACAGTCTCCAGAAAAAACACCAAGCTCAGAGAGCACCAAGAAACCCACTGTCCTCCTCCTCCTCCTCCCATATCACAAACCCTCACTCCCTTCTAGCATGGGTGGTGTTACCTAGTTGGGCCAGGAAATATCTAAGCTCCAAGGACCCCGCAGTCGTCGTCGTCGTCTTCTTCTTCTTCTTCTTCTTCTTCTTCTTCTTCTTCTTCTTCTTCTTCTTCTTCTTCTTCTTCTTCTTCTTCTTCTTCTTCTTCTTCTTCTTCTTCTTCTTCTTCTTCTTCTTCTTCTTCTTCTTCTTCTTCTTCTTCCTCCTCCTCCTCTTCCTCTTCCTCTTCCTCTTCCTCTTCCTCTCCTCCTCCTTCTCCTCCTTCTCCTCCTCCTCCTCCTCCTTTTCTCCTCCTCCTCCTCCTTTTCCTTTTCCTCTCCTCCTCCTCCTCCTTCTCCTCCTCTTCCTCCTTCTCTCCTCCTCCTCCTTTTCCTTCTCCTTCTCCTTCTCCTCCTCCTCCTTTTCCTTCTCCTCCTTTTCCTTCTCTTCTCCTCCTCCTCCTTTTCCTTCTCTTCTCCTCCTCCTCCTTTTCCTTCTCCTTCTCCTCCTCCTCTTCTTCTCCTCCTCCTCCTCCTCCTTTTCCTTCTCTTCTCCTCCTCCTCCTCTTCTCCTCCTCCTCCTCCTCCTCCTTTTCCTTCTCTTCTCCTCCTCCTCCTTTTCCTTCTCCTCCTCCTCCTCCTCCTTTTCCTTCTCTTCTCCTCCTCCTCCTCCTCCTCTTCTCCTTCTCCTTCTCCTCCTTCTCCTTTTCCTTCTCCTCCTCCTCTTCTTCTCCTCCTCCTTCTCCTTCTCCTCCTCCTTTTCCTTCTCCTTCTCCTCCTTCTCCTCCTTTTCCTCCTCCTCCTCCTCCTCTTCTTCTCCTCCTCCTTCTCCTTCTCCTCCTTCTCCTCCTTTTCCTTCTCCTCCTCCTCCTTTTCCTCCTCCTTTTCCTTCTCCTCCTCCTCCTCCTCCTTTTTCCTCTTCCTCCTCCTCCATCTTCCCCCCTCTCCTCCTCCTCCCAAACCCTCACTCCCTTCAAGCACTGATGAAGTTACCTAGTTGGATCATGAAACGTTTGCAAGAAAACCACCAAACTCAGAGAGCACCAAGGACCCCACAGTCATCCTCCCCCCTCTCTTCCTCCTCCCCCCACAAACCCCCCTCTCTTCTAAACACAGATAATGTTACCTAGTTGGGTCATGAAACGTCTGTAAGAAAACCGCCAAGCTCAGAGAGCACCAAGGGTACGTCAACGTCTACTTCGAATTCCCATGCTCCTCAAC
>CM075964.1:90714241-90821741 GCA_038048745.1 Coluber constrictor foxii | reverse complement strand
AACCTGAAGCCACCATATTGAGAGACGGGGCTGGTGCACTCTCTATCTGCCTGTCTATCTATCTATCATCTATCTATCTATCTATCTATCTATCTATCTATCTATCTATCTATCTATCTATCTATCTATCTATCTATCTATCTCTACATCTATCTCTACATCTATCTATATCCACATCTATCTATCTATCTCTCTCTCTCTCTCTCTCTCTCTCTCTCTCTCTCTCTCTCTCTCTCTCTCTCTCTCTCTCTATCTATCTATATCTATCTACCTACCTATCTCTACATCATCTCTACATCTATCTATATCTCTCTTTCTCTCTATCTCTATCTATCTACATTCTATGTATCTATCTATCTATCTATCTATCTATCTATCTATCTATCTATCTATCTATATCTACCTCTTTCTATCTACATCTACATCTACATCTATCTGTTTGTCTATCTATCTATCTCTACATCTATCTCTACATCTATCTATCTATTTATATCTACCTCTTTCTATCTATCTATCTATCTATCTATCTATCTATCTATCTATCTATCTATCTATCTATCTATCATCTATCTATCTATCTCTACATCTATCTCTACATCTATCTATCTATCTATCTATCTATCTATCATCTATCTCTACATCTATCTCTACATCTATCTATCTATCTATCATCTATCTCTACATCTATCTATATCCACATCTATCTATCTATCTATCTATCTATCTATCTATCTATCTATCTATCTGAAGATGTTACACTTTTCATTTAAGAAGCTCCTTCAGTTCTAACTGGTGGGGAATTCCAGCTGAAAGTCACCCAACTGGCTTTGATGCCCAAGGTGGAACTAGAACTCACCATCTCCTAGGTTGCATCCACAGAGGGATAGAATCAAGATCGCGTGAGGAATTCATACCACTTTATAATGCCTTGGGAAGGCCACACTTGGAATCCTGCATCCAGTTTTGGTCACTACGATGTAAAAAAAGATGTTGAGACTCTAGAAAGAATGCAGAGAAGACCAACCAGGAGGATTAGGAGACTGGAGGCTAAAACATAAGAAGAACACTTGCAGGAATTGGGTAGGTCTAGTTTAATGGAAAGAAGGACTAGAGGGGACATGATAGCAGTCTTTTGATATTTGAGGGGCTGCCAGAAAGAAGAGTGGGGGGTCTATTTTCCAAAGCACCAGGACAAGAAGCAATGGATGGAAATTAATGAAACAAAGCACCAACCTAGAACTAAGGAGAAATTCTCTGAGAATGAGAACAATCAACCAGTGGAACAACTTGCCTCCAGAAGTTGTGAATGCGCCACCACTGGAGGTTTTCACAAAAGGTTGGACAACCATTTCTCTGAAAGAGTATATGGTTTTGTGCCTGAGCTGGGGGTTGGATTAGAAGACCCCCAAGGTCGCTTCCAGCTCTGTTATTCTCTGATACTTAACCTGATGCTCTCGTTGTGCAGAAAGAAAGAAAGAAAGAAAGAAAGAAAGAAGAAAGAAAGAAAAAGATCCTTCCCGATTCCGTTATTCTCTTGCTCTGTTCTCCTGTTATTTGATGGACCTCTCGGGAAATAAATTTCAAAAGATGTCCGATGAGCATCACACCTACCTGCCGAATTCTGGAATCGAATAGAACCCGCTTCCTCATTTTTTGTTAGAAGAAACTTGAAAGAGCTTCGTGGTAGACACCGCGACTCATTTCCCACAAGCCGACGCACGGTGAACATTTGAGCAAACTGCTTTTTGTTTTGTTTTGTTTTGTTTTTTTGCACTCTGGGCTACCTTACTTCCATGTGGGAGCTTCTGCCAACATAGTTAACATTAGACCAGGAAAAAAATAATCAGCACACGCTGACAAGTCTTGAAGGAACCAGGCCCAAGTAGTTAGTATTAAATGCAAACAGTTCGAAAACGAACAGACTTTATTAGAACAGCTGAGAATTAACTCATTCTCAGCGTAGTCCAAACAAAATGAAAGCAAATTCTTCAAAACACCATTCCTCAGTTTATCACCGACCTTGGGATAATTAGGCAAACTGCCAAAGGCTTTTCTTGGCAAAAGTTCAGAAGCAGAAGACGCCGACAAGAAATGAATACAGTGAAACAAGAAGCAACTCTCTCAACGTTTTCCGGCAAAGAGGCCAAGACACCTGTCCACAACCTCAAACAGTCACACTCCAAACTCCACTATGGTGAAGACCAAAGAGCTGTCGAAGGACACTAGAAACAAAATTGTAGACCTGCACCAGGCTGGGAAGACTGAATCTGCAATAGGCAAGCAGCTTGGTGTGAAGAAATCAACTGTGGGAGCAATAATTAGAAAATGGACGACATACAAGACCACTGATAATCTCCCTCGATCTGGCAAGATCTCACCCCGTGGGATCAAAATGATCACAAGAACAGTGAACAAAACTCCCAGAACCACATGGGGGGGACCTAGTGAATGGCCTGCAGAGAGCTGGGACCAACATTACAAAGCTACCATCAGTAACACACTACGCCACCAGGGACTCAGATCCTGCAGTGCCAGACATGTCCCCCTGCTTAAGCCAGTACATGTCCGGACCCATCTGAAGTTTGCTGGAGAGCATTTGGATGATCCAGAAGAGGATTGGGAGAATGTCATACGGTCAGATGAAACCAAAGTAGAACTGTTTGGTAGAAACACAACTCGTTGTGTTTGGAGGAGAGAGAATGCTGAGTTGCATCCAAAGAACACCATATCTACTGTGAAGCATGGGGGTGGCAACATCATGCTTTGGGGCTGTTTCTCTGCAAAGGGACCAGGACGACTGATCCGTGTACAGGAAAGAATGAATGGGGCCATGTATCGTGAGATTTTGAGTGCAAGCCTCCTTCCATCAGCAAGGGCATTGAAGATGAAACGTGGCTGGGTCTTTCAGCATAACAATGTGATCTGTCCCCCCCCTTCAGAGACCCACAAAAACACAGCCAGCCGAGGGTTAAGAATCACTTGGCACACTCCGCAGTTCTTATCTCAACCTTGGCAGCGATATGCACACCGCCTGCCAAGGACTTTATTAGTTTACACAAACAAGAAAATCACCTACGTAGCTTTGCCGTTCATCTAGCTTCCAAGACTACGAGGTTGCTCCGTTTGTTTAGCTTTGTTCGTCACAAACTTCTTGACCCACTGGCCTGTCTTATATAGACAGGCTTCTGGGTGTGGTCCAGTGACTCACTGATCCTGTGACTCCAATCAGTGACTCAGGACTATTTCCTCATACGCCGCAGCTGCAGTACTCTTTTGTCTCGCCTTCTTTGGCGTGCGTCCAGGAATGACGTCTCTCCCTCACTCTCATCTGAGACACCTGTTTCCCCACTACTTGGCTCTCTTTCAGCTGGCACCTGAGCCGGTGCCAGAGGGGGGGGGGCTGGGAGATCTGGCTGGCTCCTCTTCCTCCTGCTCAGAGCTTCCTTCCTCCAAAGGGATAGGCTCAGAGGACGGGGCCACAACACAATGATCCCAAACACACCGCCTGGGCAACGAAGGAGTGGCTTCGTAAGAAGCATTTCAAGGTCCTGGAGTGGCCTAGCCAGTCTCCAGATCTCAACCCCATAGAAAATCTTTGGAGGGAGTTGGAAGTCCGTGTTGCCCAGCGACAGCCCCAAAACATTACTGCTTTAGAGGAGATCTGCATGGAGGAATGGGCCAACATACCAGCAACAGTGTGTGCCAACCTTGTGAAGACTTACAGAAAATGTTTGACCTCTGTCATTGCCAA
Source organism: Coluber constrictor foxii (assembly GCA_038048745.1). NCBI lineage: Eukaryota > Metazoa > Chordata > Lepidosauria > Squamata > Colubridae > Coluber > Coluber constrictor. Next base: position 90,817,990 of record CM075964.1, on the reverse strand, counting down.
CAAAGGATATATAACAAAGTATTGAGATGAACTTTTGATATTGACCAAATACTTATTTTGCACCATAATTTGCAAATAAATTCTTTCCAAACCAGACAATGTGATTGTCTGGATTTGTTTTCTCATTTTGTCTCTCATAGATGAGGTCTACCTATGATGCCAATTACAGGCCCCTCTCATCTTTTTAAGTGGGAGAACTTGCACAATTGGTGGCTGACTAAATACTTTTTTGCCGCACAAAATTATAATCAATCAATCAATCAATTATGCAGTATTGCAGGCTAATTCTGCCTGCTGCCAGCAGTTCAATCCTGATCAGCTCAAGGTTGATTCAGCCTCCCGTCCTTCTGAGCTTGGTAAAACAAGGACCCAGATTGTTGGGGGAGGGTGTCACACTTAGAAAGCGCTATGTAGCGGTATATAAATCTAAGTGCTTTCGCTATTTGCCAGGAACACTTGTGGTGCGATTGCGAGAGGCTGCCCACAGCCATAACTGTCCCTCCCCCAACTTTTCCACTTAATGTTTGGCTGTTGTTCAAATCCCACCCCACCCCTACCCTCACTGGTGCATCTCCATTTTTAAACCGTTCCTGCAAACTTCGATTAAACTTCTTTTTTTTTTCCCCCACCTTATGAGTTTCTCCTTGTAAGCATCCTGAATCGCCTCTTTTTTTTTTTTTTTTTAAATCCTCCGGGGATCGATAACGCATTTCAGGCCTCTTAACAATGGGCCACACAACCCAGTTCCGTTGGCCCGTGTTAATATGCAGACACACGCGCCATAACAATATGTTTGCCTTATTGCCACGGATGGGATCAATGATCCATCAAGTGCGGGAGTCGCTCTTCCATCAGAGGCTCATGAGGTCTTGATGCTTTGCTGGAAGCGAATCCCGCGCGTTACGATTCTGTAATTCAGCCTGTCAGTTGTCCAGAGCTCAGAACTGGCGGAGTGTTGCCAGCCCTTCTCCACGCTGGGAAAAAAAAGAAGCTCAAATTACTGGAACAGAGCACAATCCCTTAATTGCGGTCTTGCAAAGACCGTCTTTCCTGAACTGCGCCAGGATCACAGAAACGGAATGAAGGTGTGCCGTCCCGTCCGTCCCCCAATTCAAAAATAGACATAACCATTGCAGAGAGACAAGTAAAACGCCAAAAAGGAGAGAAAAAGACCTAAATATCAGTAAAAAAAGACAGGTAATCAACACTAGAGATTAACACTAGACCAACAGTCAAGAAGCAAACAATAGCCCAGTCAAGGGACTACCGTCACAGATAAACAAATCCACAGTAAACAACCGTCTAATCAAGGAGCCAGCAAGAATATTCCCACTGAAAGGGAAAGCTATTTGTACCTAAAGAGAGAGCCAATCCTACTGCCTGCTAGCCACTGATGATGTTACCTAGATGGGTCATGGAAGGTCTCCAAGAAAAGAACCAAGCCCAGAAAGCATCAAGGAGCCCTCAGTCCTTCTCCTGTTCCATTTCTTCTCCTTCTTTATTCCTCTCCTCCTCCTCCTCCTCCTCCTCTTCTTCTTAAACCACATTTCCTTTTAGCTCTGATGATGCTAATTGTTAAGGATATTGTTGTTGTGTAACAACTAGCAGAGTAAAGTGCACAGAGAAACGTTGCTGAGAGCAATGAGATAAGAGATACGTGCAAACTGGTGTTATCAAAAGTTTTCTTTATAGTGGAAAATAAACAATCTCGTAGTCTTCTAAACAGTCCAAGTCTTTACCGGTTAAATCCAAAAAGCTTCTTACCAAACAAACAGTAGTTGGTTCACTCTGGTTCACAAACCCCGGATGGTAGCAGATCCACCCACACACGCACACGATGATAGCACAATGGCAGCTTATCATCAACTGAATACATTACAGTACCTTTCTTAAATACGTGGCTAAATTACAACTAATGATAGCATGACTCAGCATTACAGCATGATGCAGCATTAAAACTTAAAGTCACAGAACACATATATTGCCTGGACAAACTGTTAGGCCCAAATCATATCCTAACACTAATGTCTGCAAGGAAATAACCAAACTCAGAGAGCTTCAAGACCTCTACAGTCATCCTCCTCTGCCACCTTCATTCCTCCTCACTGTAAACCACATTCCCTTCTAGCCCTGATGATGTTACCTAGTTGGGTCCTGAAACGTCCTCATGAAAACCACAACGCTCAGAGAGCACTAAGGACCACGGCAAGGTGTTCCCTGTGGCCAAAACCTGAATCTGGAGAGGACCGAGAACTATGCTGAACCCAAAAACACAATGGCTGTTTTTGCCTAACATGTTCGCACTCTCCCACTCAGTCTCTGGAGGCCCCAAAGTCCGCGCATCACTCCCCGATGGCCCTGGCCCCATCTCTGCCTCCGAAGCAGAGCCCTCGTCCGGGCCTTCCCCAGCCTCCAGGACTCTCCGACTCTGCTGCCAGCTCCCCAGGATGCTGATGGACCACAAAATCTCAGGCTGTTTGCGAGCACCAGTTTAGGGCAGTGTTTTAAGGCTCCAGGCTAGAGACCCGGCAATCGTGAGTTCTAGCTCTGCTCTGCCTTGGGCCAGCCATTTTCTCCTAGCCCTAGGAAGGAAGCAATGGCAAGCCACTTCTGGGGGGGAGGGGAAACCTTGCCAAGAAAACTGCAGGGACGTATCATGTGGAAATCTCCACAGCCACAGTAGGAGACACGAGAGGGAAGGGCTCGGATCACGGGACACCGGCTGGCATTTTGACTTTTTTTGACCTCTCTCCTCTTCCGTACACCCGCTAGAGCGGGATTCTTTGATCGCAGGATAGGTTCCCGGAACTGCCAAAAAAAAAATAAAATGGCAATTTTACTAACGTTTGCAAACGCAGCTCCTTTATTGAAGCTCCCTTGGCAGGAATAATTTGTATTTGCCTGCCAAAGAGAAAAAGAGAGTTAGACAGGGGGGAGAAAAAGCGAAATATCAGAAGGAAGAAAGAAAAAGACATGTTCGATGCTTAAAAGGTAAAATAAAAATCAGACTGAGGAAGAAAGAAAGGAAAAAAATCGACCAAAAAGGTAACATCTCTTTTTCTCCAGCTGAAGGGCCAGGAGGGCAATAGCATAAAATAAATAAATAATAAACCGTCTTGGAAATTTCTCCTGCCGACTGAACTATTTAACTCCGTGGAGAAAAAGGGGTCACGTCTTCACCGTCTTTAACCTTCTGTAGTAAAAGCAACGAATCTCAGACGTTGCATCCCAACCTTTGCTGTGAAAGGCCCAATTAAAATTGCATTTGCAACCTTGGATTCCATTTTTATTTTTTTATTTTTGAAAAAAAATCAGAACCGTCTGCTTACCAAGGATTTTGAAAAGGCAGCGTAGCGATGGCCCAGAAGAGACACGGGTTCAAACTTACCATCCGAATCGCCTGCCTGGATTTGGATAAGTTTAACTCTTTCCTCGTAGTTTACCAACCGTTGGAACAGATGCCTGTGCTGGGCAGGGGGCTGGTCTAGAAGACCTCCAGGGAACCCTTTCAAACCTTGGATTCTAGGACTCTACCTGACCGAACTCTCGTGCCCTGGAAAAAAATTGGAGAAGGCAGCCCTGCATATGTTATCTGACACTCCATAATGAAAGCTAGGATATAAAACTAGCCTGAGATGATAAAAATAATTGCCATTCGCAGTTGTTAAGAGTCACTCTTTTTCGTTTTATAAAAACCTGGACTTCATTCATTGTTGATAATGGAGGTTCCTTTGAAGATTCTTCAAAGTGCCTGCTGCGCTCTCTCTCTCTCTCTCTCCAAATATCTATTTTAAAGGAGGGGATGCGTACGATTAAGACCGATTTTTATTCTTGCCTCACTCCAATATTCAGATCCAGCCCGGACCAGAAATTGGAGTCCATCAAGGTTTGCAGGAACAATTAACTCTTGTATGGGTAGCAATGAAGATGGTGAGGAGACTGGAGGCTAAACCCATATGATGAACAATTGCAGGAATTGGGTATGTCGAAGTCTAGTCTAGAGAAAAGAAGGACTAGGGGAGACATGATAGCAGTCTTCCAATATTTGAGGGGCTGCCTCAAAGAAGAGGGGGTCAACCTATTCTCCAAGCACCCGAACGCAGGACACCGAAGCAACGGATGGAAACTAGTCAAGGAGAGAAACAACTTAGAACTAAGGAGAAATTTCCTGGCGGGGAGAACAATTAACCAGTGGAACTGTTTGCCTCCAGAAGGTTTTCATCACTGGAGGTTTTCAAGAAGAGACTGGATAGCCATTTGTCTGAAATGGTATAAAGTCTCCTGTTTGAGCAGAGGGTTAGTCTAGAAGACCTCCGAGATCCCTTTCAACTCTATTCTATGTTCTAATGTCATTTTGTTATCCTTTGAGCCGTTGTTTTTGTGTTTCCTCCCTCGGTCCTTCTTTCCCTCCCTCCCTTCTCTCTCTCTCTCTCTCTCTCTCTCTCTCTCTCTCACACACACACACACACACACACACACACACACTTATGCATGCACGCACAAACACGATCCGAATGCCACAGCCAACTTCCCTAACTCACCCCAACCAACTTGCTGTTGGGACAATTCAACAATTCTAGTTCATGATCTAAAATAAATAAAAGGAACATTTTAACGTTTGCCATTCAGGTTTCATTCTGTTCTTCCTTCTGCATCTTTTCTTTAATGATTCTGTTCCACCATTGTGTTGATAGTAGTCTTAACTCTTCTCCTGCAGTAAGTTGCCCATGGTGAGTTGGCCATGGTGAGTTGTTATGGTGAGTTGGCCGTGGCCAATCATTGTAGATCCTTGAGAGAGATGAGCACTCTAGAAACACGAAATATAAATAAATAAATGGAGTGCGTCATACTGATTATTACCACTCTTTTTGAGACAATTGTTAAGCGAATGTGGCTCTCCCATGGGCTTCGTATGTCAGAAGTTGGCCCGGGAAGGTCCCAAATCATATGAACCTAGGATGTTGCAACCGTTGGACAACACTTGCTGGTGGCCCCACGCCGGAATGTTGTTGATTATGTTACTATGGGGATTTTGTGATTGACGTCAAGGCAAGTGACTGCTCATCCATCACTATTGTTGTCGTAGTCGTAATTCGAGGGCTACCTATATCTGCTGTGGGGCTTTGGCTAAGCTGACGCACGGTGTTGTGGCCTGTTGGCCGCCGGCCCCTCCAGCAGTCAAAATGGAGGAGGAGGCGTGGGGGTCAGGGTCAGCATCAGGGCAACTTGAGAGCTCTGAGGGACTGGGGTTATCAGGGGGGTGGAGAGGGAGGGGGGGAGAGAGGGGCGGAGCCTGGGCCGTCCCTCGGCCCTCAGACGGAGAGTCAACAGCCCCCAGATCTGGAGGTAGCTGCTGAGGAAGAGGAGGAACAGCTGGGCCCAGTGCCTGATGCACAGATGCACAGAAGGCAGAGGAGAGGAGAGCAGTGGAAATCTATGAGCCGGTCCTCAGGACGGAAGAGCCACCGCTGCTAGCAAAGCCCCACCCTAGCTCTGGGGATAAAAGGCAGGGGGCGGAGATGAATAGATGTGGCAGACAACTATTTATCTCCCTGCCGGATGGACTTGTTAGCCTGCGGTGAGAGAGAAACTTTTTTGCCGGGGCTCCTAATAAAAGAATCTTTTGAGTTGACTTCAGAGGATTTGTCGTGTTTGGGGAGCTGGAACAGAACCCTCGGCCACAGCTGGGAGGAGCAAGCACACATTTGCATTTATGTTCACCAGTTCATCAAGATTGGATTTTTATCCCCGGAAATAAACTACGGTAGACGCGGCTAAAATTCCAGCCGAGAGAGTTTCCTGACATCAACCATACTGTCAATTTTTTTATTGCTAGTCTTTTTTTTTTTAGGAAGTGCCGCCTGTAACTCACTGCCGGCGCGATAGACTTGGGGATAATATAACCACCCGTAACCTAGACTAATAAAATCTTTATAGCGTCTTTTCACTATCCTTGGAGCTGAGGGTTTTTTTTTTTTCCTCCTTTCCCTTTTTATCCGCGACCTCCTCTCCTCTCCATCCTTAAATGAAAAGAACCACACTCTTTCCTCCAAAAATCAGATGTAGCACGCGGCATCAAACACCTTTAAGGTAACACACGACATTACATTCCCGGCTTCATTATCCCAGGAGTGTCTTTCAGGGGCGAAATACAAAAAATGTAGACTTTTATTTTTCTCCCCCCCTTCCCTTTGCCAACTGGTGTGTCAGTTGGTTTTGATCATCTACTAGGGAAGAAAGCACAGATAGTCCTCGAGTTACGACCACAACGGAGCCCCCAAATTTACGTTGTTAAACGAGACAGTTGTTAAGTGAGTTTGGCCCAGGAATGAAATGCTCCCGGTTAGGACCGGATCACCGGATCCAGTAGCGATGGTGGTGGGTGGTTCGGAGAACTGGTAGGAAAAATCACTGTGCCCCCCCCCCCCACCCTCCCATGCCCAGCTGAGCAGCGCGATCATCAGAGGCTTTTTTTTTACTTTTAAAAGCATTTTTTCTACAACCTCTTTGGCCGAAAAAATGCTTTTAAAAGTAAAAAAAAAAGCCTCTGATGATCATGCAGCTCAGCTGGGATCGTCAGAGGCTTTTAAAAACATTTTTTCTACAACCTCTTCAGCCGAAGAGGTTGTAGAAAGAAAAATGCCTTTAAAAGCCTCTGACGATCCCAGCTGAGTTGCCTGATCGTCAGAGGCTTTTAAAAGCATTTTTGTTCTGCAACCTCTTAAGGTTGTAGAAAAAATGCTTTTAAAAATAAATAAATAAAAGTTGGCCACGCCCACCATCACATAATCCATCACCACCACCAAGCCACGCCCACAGAACCCGTAGTAACAAATTTTACATTTCACCATTGGTTTGGCTCCATTTCAACGACTTGCCTTGCCACTGCGGTTGTTAAGTGAATCTCTGCCGTTGTTAAGTTGGTCACAGGGTTGTTAAGTGAATCCAAGATTTCCCTCTTGGCTTGGCTGGCCCTAAGGTCGCAAAAGGGGGATCGCGTGGCTCCAGGACTCAGCAACCGTCATAAATACGAGTCAGTGAACAGCTAAAGCTTATTTTAGCTTATTTTATTTAATAATTAAAAATAATAAAGAAATTGGCTACTTATTTTGGGCTGGAGGGGCCTTTTATTGGACTAGAAATAAGCCTCCTCATTTGGACATGGATCGCACGTGGCTAGACATTAATACGCAGGTTATATGTGTAAAAGGTTCAAAGAATCCACTTTTTTTGTTCGTTCGTTTGTCTTGGTCTCGCTGCCCAACATGAAAATGGTGCAGGCAGGAATACCATCCAGTTGCATTTTTTAAAGCCGCCATCCGAGTTTAATTGCAGGGAAAAGAAATGGCTTGGTCAATCAGAATTTAATTTCTCATCCGCCCCATTACATGGCTGATGCATTAGAAATCTCTTTTCGATCGACAGGGGCCTTATTAAAAGCCAAGCAGCAAGGGCTCCAGTACGACACATAGCAGGCTCTTACGATGATCTTTTTAGGAATCCCGTTTCTGCAAAACGCCGCTGGAAGGAGGCATCTGTAGAAAGGCAACGGCGTATTTTGGCTGAGGGCGCTTTAGTAACATTGATTTAAGGGACGAAACGAGAGGAAGAGCAGGACAGAAAAGTCCTCGACTTACGACCGCAATTGAGCCCGGAATTCCCGCGGCTAATCGAGGCATTTGTTAAGCGAGTTTTGCCCCTTTTCTTGCCACCGTTGTGAAGCGAATCACCGAGTTGTTAAGTGAGCAACACGGTTGTTAAATGAATCTGGGTTTCCCCTTGGAGTTTGCTGCTCAGAAGGTGTCCCCCCACCCCTACCCCCGTCCCGGAACTTGCAACCGTTATAAATACAAGTCAGTTGGCAAGCATCGGAATTTGAATCGCGTGGCCCCGGGGATGCCGCAATGGTTGGGAGAAAGAAATGAAAGAAAGAAAGAGAGAGAGAGAGAGAGAGAAAGTGGGGGAGGGAGGGAGGGAAGGAAGGAAGAAAGGAAAGAGGGAGAGAATGGGAGGAAGGGGGAGAGAGGGAGGAAGGGAAGAAAAAGAAAAAAGAAAGAAAAAAAGAAAGAAGGGGAGAGGGAGAGAAAGGGGAGAGGGACAGAGAGGGAGGGAAGGACGAAGAAAAAAGAGAAAGAAAGGAGAGAAAGAAAGGGGAGAGGGAGAGGAAGGGAAGGAGGGGGACAGAGAGGGTGGGAGGGAGGAAGAAAAAAGAGCGAAAGGAGAGAGAAAGAAAGAGAAAGAATGAAAGAAAAAGAGAGAGAGAGAAAGTGGGGGAGGGAGGGAGGGAAGGAAGAAAGGAAAGAGGGAGAGAATGGGAGGAAGGGGGAGAGAGGGAGGAAGGGAAGAAAAAGAAAAAAGAAAGAAAAAAAGAAAGAAGGGGAGAGGGAGAGAAAGGGGAGAGGGACAGAGAGGGAGGGAAGGACGAAGAAAAAAAAAGAGAAAGAAAGGAGAGAAAGAAAGGGGAGAGGGAGAGGAAGGGAAGGAGTGGGACAGAGAGAAGGTGGGAAGGAGGAAGAAAAAAGAGAGAAAAAGAAAGAAGGGAGAGGGAGAGAAAGGGAAGGAGGGGGACAGAGAGGGTGGGAGGGAGGAAGAAAAAAGAGCGAAAGGAGAGAGAAAGAAAGAGAAAGAAAGAAAAAGAGATGAATGAAAGAAAGAAAGAGAGAGAGAGAGAGAGAGAGAGAGAGAGAGAGAGAGAGAGAGAGAGAGAACCAGTGATGTTGAGTGGGTAGAAATTGGCAGCTCTGGGAAATGCTTAAAATTATGCTCGCTCTCAGTCCACCGTGTCAAGTATTTTACTTCACTTTACATTACCTTACATTAAAGATCCAGTAAAATGGATGTCCTTGTGGTTTTTTGGTTTTTGGGGGTTGGTTTTTTTTTTGTGTGTGTGTGTTTTGTCTCTAGTGCATTGCACGACCTGGCCCCATTGAAGAGATCTGTGGGGCTTCTGTCCACAGAACTCCAAGAGAAAACAATGCCCTCCTACGGATTTTTGAATAACGCACACGAGAATTAAACATTCTGCCTATAGGTGGTATCCAGCTGGTTTAGACCAGTTCGCTCAAACTGGGAGCGGAAATCGATATCATTTGATATCTAACGCCCCTCTTTCAAACGCCCTACAATCTTCTCTCTGAATTCCCACCCCACCCCCCATAAGAAGGAGCCCAAGATATACTTGGATTAAGCTCATCTCATCATTGAAATGTCCCCATCCGAACAGTGCAGGAGTCAAATCCCAATTTAAGTTAATTGCTTTGCTTAGCAGAGATTCTCTCTGCGTTAGCAGTTGGTTTTGGAGCCTCCATTAAGCTCCATCAGCTGGGATGAATCACGAGAGCTGTGAGTCATTAAGTCTCAGAAATTATTTGTAGGCAACTTCCTTTTCCAATTTCTTTGGGGCTGCGGCAGCTGCAGGATTCGTAACTGCCAATTTCTGATTAATTTTCACATCTTGAGATGCTGTAAGTCTAAAGTTGGTCCAAAACTGAGGTGGGAAAACATCGGCCCGTTACAACCTATGGACTTCAACTCCCAGAATTCCTGAGCCAGCATGGCCCCCTTTACAACCTGTGGACTTCAATTCCCAGAATTCCTGAGCCAGCATGGCCCCCTTTACAACCTGTAGACTTCAGTTCCCAGAATTCCTGAGCCAGCATGGCCCCCTTTACCACCTGTGGACTTCAACTCCCAGAATTCCTGAGCCAGCATGGCTGACTCAGGAATTCTGGGAGTTGAAGTCCACAAGTCATAAAAGGGGCCATTGTCCCCCACCCTTGGTCCAAAATATCATGGGGATGTTTCCTAGAGAAACTCAGTGGAGGTTGTCCTTGACTTAAGACCACAATTGAGCCCAACATTTCTCTTGCTAAGTGAGACGATTGTTAAGTGAGTTTTCCCCTATTTTACAATGTTTCTTGCCACCATTGTTAAGTGAATCACTGCAACTGTTAAGCTAGTCACATGGTTGGTCAATGAATTTGGTTTTCCCCCATTGACTTTGCTGGTCAGAAGGTCGCAAAAGGGACTCACGTGACCCCGGGACACTGTAACCGTCATAAATACATGTCAGTTGCAGTTACAGTTCAGGGGGTTGAAGACCTCTAAGGTCACTTCCGACTTATGAGTCTTCAGGGTGCATATCTTCACTTGTGAGAACAATTCTTTGACGTGTTGTGCGTCTTCTTTTTGTCTCCTCTCCTCCAGGCGATACAAGGCTGAACCCTTGTGTGTCGATCTCCAGAACCAGATCTTCCAGTGCTATCAAGAGAACCCAAAGGAGACCCTCAGCTGCTCAGCTTTGGCCGCCGAATACTTCAAGTGTGTCCAGCACGCTCGGCGGGTGGGTGCGAAAGTTGCGCCTTCTTCACACTCGGCTCGTTGCGGTTGCGATGGAATGACAACGCCCAAGAAACCCTAACTCATCCCAGTGTATTATATATTACATTATGCTGGCCGGTTTGGTCCAGGGGTTAAGGCACACCAGGCTAGAAAGTGGGAGACTGGGAGTTCTAGTTCTGCCTTTGCCACCAAAACCGGTTGAGTGACTTTAGGCCAATCACCAGGAGATGGTGAGTTCTAATCTTGCCACCTCACACAGGATTGTTGATGTGGTGTGGAAGTGCCTTCCACCCCCAACCCTCCAAGTCGTCGCAGTAGGATACCATGGTCGATGGTATCGAAGTAGCACCAGGATGGAGAAATAACCTCCATCCCGGGCCCGCCAGAGATCATTCACCAGGGCGACCAACGCTGTTTCCGTGCTGTGTTTGCGCCTGAAACCCGATTGGTATGGGTCTAGATAATCCATTTCCTCCAGGAATTGTGGAAGCTGGGGTGCCACCACAGACTCAACAACCTTTGCTATAAAGCGAAGGTTGGAGACGGGACGAAAGTTGTTCAAGGAGGCCGGATCCAGGGCAAGCTTCTTGAGAAGGGGACGAACCACCGTCACCTTAAGTACGGTGGGGAAGACCCCATCCCTCAATGAACGTTGACAATCACCTGGATCCAGTCTCCAGTTGCCTCTCTAGTTGCCACAACAAGCCAGGAGGAACAAGGGTCCAACAAACATGTGGAGGCCCCCAATCTACCCCCAATCCTGTCCACTTCATCTATAGGAACAAGGTCAAAGTCAACCCAGATTTTAGCTTCAAGATTAGTTCCCACCTCCTCGTCGGATCCTGCCCAGTCAGAGTCTAAACCCGTCCGGATCTGAGCGATTTTCTCTTGCAAAAATTGAGCAAAATCCTCAGCACTGCCTTGCAAGGGGTCCTCCCTCGCTCCCTGATGGAGAAGAGAGGGGGGGGGTCACACGGAACAAGGCCGCTGGGCGATTTTCTGCAGGCGCGGTGAGAGCCGCGAAATAGTCACGTTTCGCCACTTCCATCGCCACAAGGTAAGACCTAATATGGGTTCTTAACTGTGTTCGATCAGATTCGGAACGGGAAGATCTCCAACGGCCCCCTAGGTGTGTCTTCCGACGCTTCATCTCCGTAAGCTCCACGGAAAACCATGGAGCTACCCGGATCCCTGTCGGAGGAGAGGCCACAAAGGGGCGATTCGATCCAGTGCTCCGGTGGCAGCCCATTCCCAGGCCTCCACCAGGGCCTCTGGCGAATCGCGGGATAGGTCAGCGGGAAATGTCCCAAGTTCCGTCAGGAACCTATCAGGGTTATGATCTGTCCCCCTCTACAGATACCCACAAAAACACAGCCAGTCGAGGGTTAAAGAAGCACTTGGCACACACCCCAGTTCTTATCTCTAACTTGGCAGCGATATGCACACTGTCTGCCAAGTGCTTTAATAGTACACAGAAAGAAAATCACAACAAATATTCAGCAAAGCCTGTGATCAGCTTCAGCTTTTAGCTCCAATGATTACCCGATTGAGTATTTGTTCGTCACAGAGATCATTTACCACCACCCTGTCTTATATAGTCTCTGGGTGTGGTCCAGTGACTCATTGGTCCTGTGACTCAAGTCCAGTGACTCAGGTCTATTCCCTCATACGTCTCCTCAGCTGCTGTAAGCGCTTATCTCGCCTTCTTTGACGTGCGTCCAGGAATGACGTCTCTCCCTCACTCTCATCTGAGACACCTGTTTCCCCACTACTTTGCTCTCTTTCAGCTGGCACCTGAGACGGTGCCAGAGGGGGTGGCTGGGAGATCTGGCTGGCTCCTCTTCCTCATGCTCAGAGCTTCTTTCCTCCAATGGGATAGGATCAGAGGACGGGGCCACAACAGGTTCATCGGGCGCCTGGGGCGGAACCAACGAATCGGTTCCGCCTCCCAGCGGTGGGGGTTGGCGGACAGAAAGTCTAGCTGAAGGAGGGAATGGTCGGTCCATGACAGGTTGAACAGAAAGTTCTCCCCTACCCCGAGTATTTACCCACTGCCCAGAGATAAAAATCAGGTCGAGTGTCTGTCCGCCACTGTGAGTTGGGCCCTGTACAACTTGAGTCAGGTTTATGGCTGTCATGGAGGCCATGAACTCCCGGACCAACTCAGATGTCTCACCGGCTGACGGGAGATTAAAATCTCCCACAACCATCAGGTTGGGGAGCTCAACCGTCAGTTCGGCTAAGACTTTGAGCAGTGCGGGCAGGAATGAAGACACGCAGCTGGGAGCTTGTGTTGATCTTAAGTGGACCAGATTCTTGTGTGTAGTCCTCGATTTACAACCATTCATTTAGTGACCACTTGAAGTTACAACGGGACTGGAAAAAAATGACCTACGACCGTTTTTCACACGTAACAGCCATTGTAGCATCCCTACGGTTATGTAATCAAAATTTGGACGCTTGGCCACAGGTTCATATTTATGACGGTTGCAGTTGCCCCGGGACTCATGTGATCCTCTTTTATGACAAGCGACATCAATGGGGAAGCCAGATTCACTTAACAACCGTGTGACTCACTTAGCACCGATTCGCTTCTCACTGTGGTGAGAAGGTTGTAAAACGGAGCAAAAAACTCATGTAACCGTCTTGCTTAGTAGTTGGAATTTGGGGGCTCAAATTTTGGTTCTAAGTCGAGGACTAGTCGCAACCTAACCAACACACACCTGATTCTTTGCACCTGACAATTTCCCTTGATGGAGAATTGCCGAGCCGTCCTCTGAAATCAGCCGCTGTTCCAACGTTTTGTGAGTTTTTGCTCCCTTCTCATGTTTTCACAAACAGGATGCCGAAATGGCTTTCCTCCAACGGCTCTCGGGTAAGCTTGCCAGCAGCGGCCACCGTGCGTCCGTTTGGCTCGCCGAGAGCCCTGCTTTTTAAATTAAACCCTCCTGCGGTTTCTGTTTTTTTTAAAATTATTATTATCCCGTCTCTCCCAAGTTGGCCCGCCAGCCAACGTACTATCTTAAATCCCTTTCGGACGGACGAGGTCCGGTCGAGCAAGCCGTTTTGGCTGGAGAGCCTCTCGTTCTCTTCCTTTGTGGCTCTGCGCGTCCAGAGCAAGCGAGCGAGATGATAATGGCCACGGAGGCAGCCGGCCAGATTTTCTTTTTGTGCAGAGTGTGTCTCGAGAGTGCCGGAAACTGGCAGCGACCATCTGGAAGGAGCCGGGAAAGTGGAAGACAATTAGGGCATCTGTACTCACACAGCTTTCCTGGCATTTTCAAGTTGCTCGCTCGATACTCCCCATTTATAACACTCTCAACAGAAGAGAATCAGAAGACGCTTCTCCGTTCGGCTTCGCTTGTTGCTGGCATGGGAAGACACATTGGAGGCGGTTTTCTCGGACTCTGGACGTTTCAGGGGAAGCGGGCGCAGCATGCTTCCCCACCGCCCTTAAAACATTTAGGCATATACAAGTAGTTCCTCGGCTTACGACTGTCCGTTTAGTGACCGCTCGAAGTTACAGCGGCATTGAAAAAAAGTGACACTTGGCAATTGGTTCATATTTATGACAGTCGCAGTGTCCCGGGGTCACACAATTCCCTCTTGCAACCTTCTGACAACCGACATCAAGGGAGAAGCTTTGCATGTTCTCCCGCAGCTTATGCATCCCTGTTCCCCATGGGCCACGGGCCAGTATTGGGACGCGGCCTGGGGATTGGGGAACCCCTGATTTCTCTATACCTCTATTCATCTATCTGTCGACTGACAAACAGGTTGGGTGGGAGGGAGGGAAGGAGAGAAGAGATAGATAGATGGATGGAGGGATAGATAGATAAATAGATAGATAGATAGATAGATAGATAGATAGATAGATAGATAGATAGATAGATGGGGATAGACAGACGGACAGATAGATGGATGGATGATAGATAGATAGATAGATAGATAGATAGATAGATAGATAGATAGATAGATAGATAGATAGATGATAGATAGATAGATAGAAAGAAAGAAAGATAGATAGATAGATGATAGATAGATAGATAGATAGATAGATAGATAGATAGATAGATAGATAGATAGATAGATAGATAGATAGATAGGGATAGACAGACGGACAGATAGATGGATGGATGATTGATAGATAGATAGATAGATAGATAGATAGATAGATAGATAGATAGATAGATAGATAGATAGATAGAAAGATAGAGATAGATAGATAGATAGATAGATAGATATAGATGATAGATAGATAGATAGATAGATAGATAGATAGATAGATAGATAGATAGATAGATAGATAGATAGATAGATAGATAGATAGATAGATAGATAGATAGATAGATGGGAGAGATAGAATAACTTTATTATCACTTTGAATGTACCCTAATCGGCATACATTAAAATGAAATGTTCTTGCCTACTGCTCTCAAAGGGTCACCACCCCCAATATACACTACATGAACACGTCAAAAAAAAAATTACACATATTCCCACATATATTCTATGATGACACAGACAAACAACACAGTCTCATTGTATCATTGAACTACCTCTCTCTATCCATCTCCCAGAGGGAACCCTCCCTAGTCGCCAAAAGAGTAAAAGGGAGGAGGGGGGAACGGGACACATTTTCAATCTTGCAAGATTCAATCCATCAGAACAGACCTGGAAGGGACTCTGCCCCACACGGCTGGCTCCTGTTTAAGTGATCGTCCACTAAGACTTCAAGGTCCCTCTCACCATTACTATTTTTCAGCCCGGTTTCATCTAATCCGTACTCGTGCCTTTGGTTTTACCTGCCCAGGTGTAAAACCTTGCTTTTCTTCAGATTAAATTTCCTGTTGTTGGATGAGGCCCATTGTTCAAGTCTGTCAAGACCTTTCCGGATCCTGAGCTGGTCTCCTGGGGTGTTGGTTCTTCCTGCCACCTTAGTGTCATCTGCAAATTTGATGAGGTCCCCTTCCATTCCCTCATCTAAGTCATTTATGAAGATATTGAAGAGTCACCCATGCTCTCATGACCTCCCACCTGGACTACTGCAATGCTCTCTACATGGGGCTCCCCTTGAGGTGCACCCGGAGGCTCCAACTGGTCCAGAATGCAGCCGCGCGGGGAATTATGGGAGTGACGTGGCGCTCCCACGTGACACCTCTCCTGCGCGAGCTGCACTGGCTCCCGGTGGTCTTCCGGGTGCGCTTCAAGGTGTTGGTGACCACCTTTAAAGCGCTCCATGGCTTAGGACCTGGGTACTTGCGGGACCGCTTTCTGCCGCCAATAGCCTCCCACCAGCCAGTACGCTCGCACAGAGAGGGCCCCTTCCGGGTGCCGTCGGCTGGCGACCCCCAGGGGGAGAGCCTTCTCTGTGGCGGCGCCCGCCCTCTGGAATGACCTACCCCCGGAGATACACAGGATTCCAGATCTCCAGACCTTTCGTCGGGCCCTTAAAACCCATTTATTTCATCTAGGTGGGCTAGCTTGATCCCATCCTCCGTTTTTAAATTTGAAATTGATTTGAAATTGGGTTGTTTTAATTCTTGGCCAAATAATATTTAATATTTTTAATTGTTTTTAACTTTTGTATACCATGTTTTATTCTGGCTGTTCACCGCCCTGAGTCCGCAAGGAGAAGGGCGGTTTATAAATTGAAATAATAAATAAATAAATAAATAATACTGGGCCTAAGATGAAACCTTGTGGTACCCCACTGCTTACTTCCCTTCATGTAGACGTAGTGCTCTTAAGGACTACTCGTTGAGTACAGTTTGTCAGCCAGTTGCAAATCCATCTGGTGGTGATGCTATCTATCCCACTTCTTTCTAGCTTGCTAAGAAGTGGGTGGTGGTCTATTTGTCGAATGCCTTGCTGAAGTCTAAGTGTATTATGTCCACGGTTTTTCGCTGGTCTACTAATTTAGATACTAGCTTGAAAAATGAAAAGAAGGGTTTCACGTGATCTGTTTTTAACAAAACCATGCTGACTGCTACCCTGATTTTCCCCAAAATAAGACATTCCTTGATAATAAGCCCAATTGGGCTTTTGAGCACATGGCAATAAGGCCAAGCGCTTATTTCAGAGTTCAAAAAAATATATAAGACAGGGTCTTATTTTCGGAGAAACACGGTAGTTATTACTTTACTCGTTTTTAGATGTTGGCAGATCTGTTAATTTATTATCTTTTCCCGTTTCTTCCCGGGTATTGGTGTTAGGCTGATTGGTCTTTAGTTTCCTAGGTCGGTCGGTCGGTCGGTCAGCCAGTTGCAAATCCATCTGGGGGTGATGCTGTCTATCCAACGTTTTTCTAGCTTACCAAAAAGTTAGTTAATATTCTGTTAATATAACTGTAGTGTCAGGTTCCGAGGTTGTCTCAAAGAAATTGCATTTCAAACAAAGTCTTTAATGAAAAAACTCCCATTTATTAAGCATGATATTCTCTCTGACTCATCGTAGCCAACACTGACTTCCGACTCAAAAACCCTCCCTTTCCTTCCCCCACTCCTCTGCACTCATTGGCCATCTTCCAAGTCACTCTGCCCCTAATCTACTGCTTCAGCTCAAAGGAATTTCCCCCCTCCCATGCCATCTCCTAGGGGATATTCTCTCCAGGGAAAATAAGTAGGTGAAAAGTCAACCGTCCCTTTCCAGACGCCTCCGCTTCTCCTTCTTATGTAAAATGCAGCTTGAAGTGCTGACACGTAGAATAGAGTTAGAGATAGCCCCCGACATATAACCGAAAAAAGTGCTGAAAAAAGTTACTTAACAACCGGTTCTCGCACTTAATAACTGTCGTAGTGTCCCTGAAAGTCACATGGTCAAAATTTGAGTCATGGATTTTGCCTGTTTGCAGCACCCCCAAGAGGGTGTAACTTGAACGCCACTGGCAATCTTCCCAGCCGGCTCTCAGTAAGCAAAGTCAATGGGGGAAGCCAGATTCACTTCAGGACTCAGTGCTTCACTTAATGACTGTGATGATTTGCTTAACAACCACAACAAGAAAAGGTTGTAAAATTGGGCTCAGCTCACTGAACCACCACCACTGCTTAACAAATAAATAAATAAATAACTTTATTGTCATTGCACGTGTATACACAGGATACCCATACAACGAAATTCACTTAACACCAAAAGACCAGGTCCAACACATATAACAATCCCCAAACACCCACCCACCACAATTCCCCACCCCTAAAACCACCCCCAACAGCTCCCTAATGGTAGCCCTTTAGTTCATTGTTGAGTGCAATTATAGCTCTGGGATGAAAACTATTCAGAAGACGTGTGGTCCGAGTTTTAATGGTTCTGTCTCTTCTGCCAGAAGGCAACGGTCCAAAAAGATTGTGAGCAGGGTGGGAAGAGTCTCAGAGAATGTTATACAACTTTCTCAAACAGCGAGATGTGAAGATGTCGTCCAGGGCTGGTAGCTGGAGCCCGATGATATTCTGGGCAGTTTTAATGATTCTCTGTAGAGTATTTTTGTCCGCTACAGAGCTGCTCCCATACCACGCAAGAATGCCGTATGTCAGGACACTCTCAATGGTGCTGCGATAGTAGAAGAGAAGGAGATGCTGAGATAGATTTATCTTCCTGAGCATTCTCAGGAAGTGCAGCCTCTTCTGTGCCTTCTTCGCAAGCATGTTAGCATTCATCGTCCATGAGAGGTCCTCCGAGATATAAACCACAGAAGATCTGGGTGTGAGAAGTTGTGGTTGTTAAATTGTGGACTACCTGCAGTGTTGCTTTTCTGGACTACCTCGCAGGGCTAACAGTTGTTCGTTCGCTCAACCAGCTCCTGAAAGTGCCACAGCGCCAGTTGTGAAGTTTTTCTTCTGCCTCTGGAGTTGCATTTACGGTTCTGATTTATGTCGGTGCCCGGAATAATTTGGCACGCGAGCTAGAGTTTTGTTTATAATCAGGAGAAATGTCCAACATTAGCAAGTTTTCTGAGCAATTAATCCAAAACGATGCAGGTGGAGCTGTGGCAGCCCCCCCCCCCCTCCATGCACCCAGCTGAATCTTCCTTGTGTCACGCAGGGCCTCTTCCACCACCACCCCCGGCAGAAAAATGGTTCCCCCCACCCCCACCAAGTCAGCAAACTGCAGGTGATGGAGAATGGCTTGTAATTTTTTTTTTTGGCTCACCTGTTGGATACCTGAAAGGAAGAAGCAGGTCTCTGCTTGGTTCTCCCCCTTCATAGCCCGAAGACACACACACACACACACACACACACACACACACACACACAGACTGATCGTTTCTCTGAAGAACACAACATGAAGGAAGGCAGGACTTCAGTTTATGCAGCATAACAAAGAAGAAAAAATGGGATATACAAATACCCTGTTTTCCCGAAAATAAGACCCAGGGATGAAATACTCCCTGTTTGGACCGGCTCGGGTGAGTAGGTAGCGATGGCGGTGGGCAGTTCGGAGAACTGGTAGCAAAAATCCCTGCCCCCGCCCCCCCCCATGCCCAGCTGAGCCGGGTGATCATCAGAGGCTTTTTTTTCTTTTAAATGCCTCTGACGATCCCAGCTGAGTTGCCTGACTCAGCTTGGATTGTCAGAGTCGTTTAAAAGAAATTTTTTTTCTTTTAAATGGCTCTGACGATCTCAGCTGAGTTGCCTGCCGATCAGGCAATTCATCTGGGATCATCAGAGCCATTTAAAATGCATTGTTGAATGCATTGTAAGCCACCCTCAGTCTCCGGAGAAGGGCGGCATATAAATCGAACTAATAAATAAAGAAATAAAAGAAAAAAAGTATTTTCCTTGTAAATGGCTCTGACGATCCCAGCTGAGTTGCAGGGTTTTTAAAAACCTTCTGACGATCAGGCAACTCAGCTGGGATTGTCAGAGCCCTTTTGAAAGCATTTTTAACATGATTTTACATGTAAAAATGGTTTTAAAAGTTAAAAAAATAATTGGCCACGCCCACCCAGTCAAATTACCACCACCCCCACTAAGCCACACCCACAGAACCGGTAGTAACAAATTTTAGATTTCACCGCTGATAAAACCCAATCAGAAAATCAACCCTAGCATGATTTTTTTCTGGATGCTCGTAATATAAGCCCTATCCCCCAGAATAAGCCCCAGTTAAGATCGTCAGCAGGCGGAGGCATTTAGTATTGTATTTCCCCCCAAATAAAACCTAACTGGAAAATGAGTCCTAATGCATCTTTTGGAGCAAAAATTAATATAAGACCCGGTCTTATTTTGGGGGAAACATGGCAGTGGTAGGATTCACTTACCTTCCCTACTGGTTCGCAAATGGGAGCAACCACAGCGCTCACAGATTACGTCCGGGCGAGTGGGCGGAGCCTCCCGCAGTCGCCGCTAGGGGTTCGCTCGATCTGGAAAGAACCGGTTGAATCCCACCACTGAAACACGGTAAAATGAAATGAAATGAAATGAAATAATAGATAAAAGAAAAAAAAAATAAAAGAAATAATCCAACAAAATACATAAAATAACATAAAGTAATAATTAAGTAAAAAAAAGGTAATGAAATGAAGAGTAAAATAAAATAGAAAATAAAATGAAATGAAATGAAAAATGAAAAATGAAATGAAATGAAATAATAAATAAAATAATGAAAAGTGAAATCAAGAATAAAGTAAAATAAAAAATAAAATGAAATAAGAGGGTAGGCAGAACTCCCTGGGAGTTTTGGATCTGGCTATTGGAGATTCCGCAGCAGGGAAATACAAGATCGTTGCAACATGGTGCCAAGCTCATCTCCGTCTCTTGTATCCTTTTGAAAAGACTTGGTGAGATGAGGAGTCCAGAGGATGCTATTAGGACCGCCAGACCTTCACCCAAAAGACACCAGGCCATCTTCTGTTGGTGGGATATGGCTGGACAATTCTATGTTTGTTTGTTTGTTTGATTGATTGATTGATTTATAGTACGTCCATTATTGTTACAAATAACTCAAGAAGGCAAACATATCCAACATACTTCCTTCCTCTTTTCTCCTCAACAACCCTGTGAGGTGGGTTGGTGGGCTGAGAGAGAGGAAATGGCCCAAACTCACCCAGCTGGCTTTCATGCCTAATGCGGGACTAGAACTCCCAGTCTCCTGGTGATTGGCCCAAAGTCACCCAGCCAACTTTCATGCCTAAGGTGGGACTAGAACTCCCAGTCTCCTGATGATTGGCATAATGTCACCCAGCCAGCTTTCATGCCAAAGGTGGGACTAGAACTCCCAGTCTCCTGATGATTGGCCCAAAGTCACCCAGCTGGCTTTCATGCCTAGGGTAGGACTAGAACTCACAGTCTCCTAGTGATTGGCCCAAAGTCACCCAGCCAGCTTTCATGCGTAAGGCGGGACTAGAACTCCCAGTTTCCTGGTGATTGGCCCAAAGTCACCCAGCCAGCTTTCATGCCTAGGGCAGGACTAGAACTCCCAGTCTCCTGATGATTGGCCCAAAGTCACACAGCTGACTTTCATGCCTAAGGCAGGACTAGAACTCACCGTCTCCTAGTGGTTGGCCTAAAGTCTCCCTGCTGGCTTTCATGCATAAGGTGGGACTAGAATTCCCAGTCTCCTGGTGATTGGCCCAAAGTCACCCAGCCAGCTTTCACTCCTAAGGCGGGACTAGAACTCCCACTCTCTAGCCTGGTGCCTCAACCAACAGACCAAACTGCCTCTCTTATTCTACATTCCCCTCTAGATAACGTTTCACACCTAGTTTCCTAGCTCTGTTTCTTCATTCTCATTTTTTTTCTTTCTTTCTTTCTTTTTCCTTCCCTTAATTTTTTCCCCTCCCCCTCTTCTCTTGCAGTGCAATGCTGGACGGGGAGGCTAGTATCTGCAGCGCACGGAGCATCCTTCCCTCCACTTCAATTCTAGCAGCTGGAAGGATGGGGAGGCGAGGCGGGTTATTCCGGAACGATCCAGCACCCCGTTTACAGCCCTGGCGGAAAGTGCGCCATCTCCAGAAGACCCAGATTGACAGTCGCGGGCACGGCGGCTTCGGCATCACGGCTACCACGTTCATCTCATTAGGCTAGGAACGGCGTAACGCATACTAGTTCAATTACTAGTAATTGAAGGGAAGAGAAGATCAAACCTCACCTGGCCTTAGGACAGAGGTGTCCAGCCTCCGTAACTTTAAGACCTGTGGACTTCAATTCCCAGAATTCCCCAGCCAGTATGGCTGGCTGGGGAATTCTGGGAGTTGAAGTCCACAAATTTTAAAGTCGACAAAATTGGATATTCCTCTTCTCCCCGCCACCCAGCCCTAAAATCTCATTGTTTTGATTGCACCTACCCACCGTCCAAATTTTCATAGCGTCCTTTTGCATCATGGCGGAAAGGCGCGGTTTAATTTATTGCCGGACGACCGTCTTTGTCGCTCTGAATCTCGGTCGTGCGCTGGGGATTGTGTCTCAGAAACCTCCGCGGCACCGAAAGTCCCTTGATTTGCAAATCATGATTAAGGCGGCTGGTTACATCCCTGTACGTACCAGCGGGCTGAAAACCAAGTTACTGACAATTATGTATCCGTAATAAAAAAAGGCGTTTTCTTTTTGCAAACGGGACTGCGCGAGCTCGGCTGATCTTCTTCCGGGACGGGGAGGAGAACGCAAGTGGGTGCAGGAAATTGTCACACACACATACACACACACTTTGTGACACGCTGAAGCTGCCGTTTATTTTATGATTGATTGATCAGACTTAGGAATTGCCTCCTCCTAACTTTCCTACTATTTACTTTCGTATTCTCTTTGTATGCCATATTACGAACTAATAAAAAGATTTAAAACTTTATAAAAGGGATTGCCCATCTCTCTCATAGAGGGATGCTGGGCAGTGTACATGTAAAAACATTAAACGGATAAAAAATTTGGAAAACAGGCCGAGATAACCATTCATTCATTCATTCATTCATTCATTCATTCATTCATTCATTCATTCATTCACTGGTAGTCCTTGACTTATGACCACAATTGAGCCCAGAACTTCCATTGCTAAGCGACATAGTTAAGTGAATTTAACACATCTTAAAATATGCTTGCTGAGGGATTCTGGGTACTGAAGTCCACCCATCTTAAAGTTGTTGAGCTGGCTGGGGAATTCTGGGAGCAGACGTCTGCCCATCTTAAAGCATGCCAGCTGGGGGATTCTGGGAGTCGAAGTCCACCCATCTTAAAGCATGCTGGCTGGGGGATTCTGGGAGTTGAAGTCCACCCATCTTAAAGCATGCCAGCTGGGGGATTCTGGGAGTCGAAGTCCACCCATCTTAAAGTTGTTCCCTTTGAAAAAACAAGAGAACTAAATGGTACTTTAAACAACGCATGATAATGCAAACGATAAGCCAGCCAAATCGATTATGGTTGTAGCCCTGCAAACTATGGAAAAGGGTGACTTGGCTAATCCATGAACATGGCTTCGGGGTCAAATCATGGCTAACACCTGTGATCAGCCTTCTGGAGGCACTTCTTCCCAACCTTCCTGCTTTGACATTTCCTGCTAGGCAACAGCTTGCTAAGTCTTAACTGGAACCTTTGCAGGAATCCAATATTCCTTCAAGCCTTCAAAAGACTTCTCCAGCAGTTATTTAAGCTCGCTCCTCACGGCACCACCCCCCCCCATTTAATTCATCAAGATAGCCTGATCTCGCCAGAGCTCTGCCGTCGCAGCACCAGCCTGCCCCTCAATCAATGTCAGTTGCCTTAACTATCTTCGATCAGCGTCAATCAAGCCAGCAGCAACCTTAAAAGTTAAATTCTACACTCAGCTCTTTTTTCTTATAAAAGGTCCTTTGTTCACCTGCTTGAGGTAAGCGTTGCAATAACTCTCTAAGTCAGGGGTCTCTAACCTTGGCCACTTTAACACCTGTGGATTTCGACTCAGAATCCCCCAGCCACCATGCTTTAAGATGGATGGACTTCGACTCCTAGAATTCCCCAGCTGGCATATTTTAAGATGGGTGGACTTCAACTCCTAGAATCCCCCAGCTGGCATGCTTTAAGATGGGTGGACTTCGACTCCCAGAATCCCCCAGCCAGCATGCTTTAAGATGGGTGGACTTCAACTCCCAGAATCCCCCAGCCAGCATGCTTTAAGATGGGTGGACTTCGACTCCCAGAATCCCCCAGCCAGCATGCTTTAAGATGGGTGGACTTCAACTCCCAGAATCCCCCAGCCAGCATGCTTTAAGATGGGTGGACTTCGATTCCCAGAATCCCCCAGCCAGCATGCTTTAAGATGGGTGGACTTCAACTCCCAGAATCCCCCAGCCAGCATGCTTTAAGATGGGTGGACTTCGACTCCCAGAATCCCCCAGCCGGCATGCTTTAAGATGGGTGGACTTCGACTCCCAGAATCCCCCAGCCGGCATGCTTTAAGATGGGTGGACTTCAACTCCCAGAATCCCCCAGCCGGCATGCTTTAAGATGGATGGACTTCAACTCCCAGAATCCCCCAGCTGGCATGCTTTAAGATGGGTGGACTTCAACTCCCAGAATCCCCCAGCCAGCATGTTTTAAGGTGGGCCGGATTTCAATTCCCAGGTTTCCCCAGCCAGCACGCTTTAATTCTGTGAGTTGTGGCCCATCCATCTTAAAACATGCTGGCTGGGGAATTCTGGGAGTTGAAGTCCACAGGGGTTAAAGAGGCCAAGGTTAGACACACCTACTCGAAGCAAAAAGTGGAATTTCTGGGAGTTGAAATCTGATCTTAAAACTTGCCAAGGTGGAGAAATACCAACATTCCCGCAGTTCAATCCTGATTTACAAATACCCTCTTTCCTGACTGCAAGATAGGAAATGACGATAGTCCTCGACTTACGACCACGATTGAGCCCCCAAATTTCTGTTGCTATGCGAGACAGTTGTTCAGTGAGTTTTGCTTCATTGTACGATCTTTCCTGCCACCGTCGCTAAAGTGTAATCCCTGCAGTTAAGTTAGGAACATGGTTGTTAAGTGAATCGGGCTTCCCCCGTTGCCTTTGCTTGTCAGAAGGTCGCAAAAGGGGATTGCGCGACCCAGGGACACTGCAAGCGTCATAAGCGTGAATCCGTTGCCAGTTTCCTGACATTTGATCATGTGACCATGGGGATGCAGCAATGGTCGTAAGTCTGAAAAATGGTCATAAGTCACTTTTGTCAGTGCCGTTGTAACTTCGGTTACTAAGTGAACTGTTGTAAGTCGAGGACTATCAGCCCATGGGAAATGATCTCATTTTTGTCCCATAATCCATGAAAGCAAGTCATATTGGGTGCCTTGGAGTTCTGTTAAACCTGCGCATTTCATATTTTCTCTCCGCTAAGAATACCCACCATTGGTTGGCAATGTTGGAGCCAGTGGGCCAGCAGGAGGAAGGCCATTCAGGTGGATTAAAAACTCAGAACCTCACAACAAATTGTAAAACACGAGATCTCTATTCGGGAATCAAATTTCATTTACATCTGAGAAGAACTCGGAGAGTTGCTTTTTATCATCATGGTTAGCCAGTGCATATCGAACTCTGCAGAATGTCACCTTCTGATCCCGGAATGGACAAAACCTCGGGCTTTGTCGGAGGTGGCTGCCAGTTGTTTTGGTGGGCCCTTTGGGAGGGTTCCCTGCACAGCAGCCAAAAACAAAAACACATTCCAGACATCTCGCTCTCAAGGCTGTCTCCCAGGGTTGCCCACAGCGGCCGGAGGGGAGTGATCTCTACAACCCGTAAAATTGCTCCATTCGTGAATGTGACTGATGAAACACCCTGTGTCCTGCCCCAGCTATGGATCCCAAAGTACACAGCACACACAAACGCTGAACAAAACTTAGTTTACTCAAATAACGCAGTTTTAGCAAATGCCGGCTGTTAATAAGCGTTCTTAACATCCTGCCAGAATTCCACAGGTAAGATAATTCCACAGGTAAGAGTCTTACTGGAGTTGGCAGAATGCCCAGAAGCAAGGTTGCAGAGATATCCCAACATAATGATTAGCTAACTAAAGTTGTTTCCTGCAGCTTGTTACAAGCTCTGTTCTTTCTTAAATAGGCTAAGGAAGTGGCCAATTAGGCCCAAGCCTTACTCTCGAGGAGACCTCCTCCTGAGGAGCCACTCCTGCCTTTTGGCAGCTCTGCGTACCTGTGCATTGAGAAGAGGCTCCTCCTCTTCTTCCTCTTCACTTATGGGAGCTTCTGGAGGTTCTGAAGGCCTCTGGTTGAATCCCTGCCTCTGGCACCACATCTTCCCCAGCCTCCTCACTGTCCGACTCGAGCACCGGTTGCATAGGCTGCTGGCGCAGCACCACCCCAGCCTCCTCATTGTCGGAATCAGCTACAATCCGTGCAGGCCGCTGACGGGCCACAACACCCTATGGGGCGGGGGGACAGGATCAAGTCTGCGCCGTAAATTACGTGGTGTCAAAGTTGGCTTCCCTTGGAACGTGCCAACATGAAATTCCTAATAAATAACTGGATTTCTTTCCAAGCTTGGCTTGAGGCTCATGGTTTAATTAGGGCATCTGTCGGAACCCTGACAGTAGAAATCATGGGGGGGGGGGGGGAAAGCCCACCCTACATTTCTAAGGTGAAGGTGGGTCCTTAGTGAGGGAGCATCGCAGAGATCACAGAATAACAAGAGTCGGAAGGGACCTTCTTCTGGTCTTCTCATCCAGCGGTCCCCAATCATTGTGGCTTCGTAGCCTGGCTGGGAGGGGGGGAGAGGTCAGCTGAAGAGGTGGTACAAAAAATGCTTTTAAAAGTAAAAAAACAAAAAGCCTCTGATGATCGTGCGGTTCAGCTGGGCATGGGCAGGGATTTTTGCTACTGGTTCTCTGAAGCACCCAGCGCCATCGCTACCGGATTGGGCAATCCGGTCCGAACCAGGAGCATTTCACCCCTGGGTGAATGGCTCGGTGGCTAAATTCTACAACGAAGGTTTAAATAAACTTGGTTTGTTTAGCCTAAAGAAGAGAAGTTAACATGGCTTCCTTAATTGGACATTTAAACTGTTTTCTCCAAGACCTGTCGGACAGATTCACACAACCAGAGATGGGAGTCAGCCGGTTCGGACAAATCGGTAGTGACGACTTGCGGGTGGCCCTGCCCACCCGCCTGGGCACAATCCCGTCCTATATCGCTGTGTTTTTGACGCCACACGCATGCACAGTTGGCACGTGCAAATTGCCGTGTTTTTTGACGTTGCACGTGTGCACGGACGGCGCACGCTCACATTTCCGGGGCTGGACGAACCGGTTGCAACAGTGAATCCCACCTCTGCACACGACGCACTAAATCTGATTGGTTTTAAGTTGCATTTGCTTCGTACCTGTGTGTGTGATTTGTTTCTGTTTAGAGAATTCCTGTTTCAAAGTATTGTGTGAACTCAGAAAAACGAGTTTCTTCAGTAATCGGATTAAACATACTGAGTGAACACAGACCCTTGTGATGGCTAGAGTTGGTTTTAAACGAATTTCTCCTCTTTGCTTCCTCTTTAATCCATTTAATATGGCATTTGCTTATTATGCTACTGTTTTTTAAGATGTTTTAGTAAGTCTGTTGCCTGAGGGGACTTTTCTCTCTGGAAGGCACCGTTAATAGAATCATTTTATAAATAAATACCGTCCCGTTTCATCTGAAAATACCAGAAACTGGATCTGTGCCCTTTTTAATATAAAGTACATGTCTTCCATTATATTTCAACTTTACCATGTCGAGTTTTGCAAAGGTGAAACTCAAGACATAAAGGGTAAAGTATAAATTTTGGTTCTTCAAGCATTCATCATGAAGCCCTGTTCACAAAAATGAACCTAAAAAGAGAATTTTTGGGGTAAAAAAATGGCCGCGTTCCATCCTTGGAATATTTAAGGAAGAAAATCATTTAACGTGGATTGATTAAACATTGGGATACCACTGTTCAATACCTCTTAACATTTCATTATCAAAATGTTACCATCTGTGAAACCGTCGACTAAGGATAATAACTAAAAAAAAAAAATCTCATCTCCCTGAAATCTCATTTTGCGGGCCTTAATTCAGCAAGTTCATCAATAACCCTGTTTAATTAATCTTGGATGGGTCTATTTCGGCACAAATATTCCATCTTCCGCTGCAATAACGGAAGGCCGTTAGGAGCAAAACTCATCAATTTAGCAAGACACCTTTTCAAGAAAACCGACTATGGATGGAGAAATGCAAAATCAGGATCGATTGTCGTCAAATAATACAAAGATTTTGAGCACAGATAAACAAAGCGGGCGTTTCCAGTAAGAGTAACAGAATAATACAAGGCGTTAAGCAACAGCCTTCATACTTTTGTATATTTATACAAAGTCAGCTTATTGCCCCCACAAACTGGGTCCTCAATTGACCTACCTTAGAAAGGATGGAAGGCTGAGTCAACCTTGAGCCTGGGGAGATTCGAACTTATAGTAATTGCAGACAGCTGAATGTTAATAACAAGCTTTAGTCTGCTGAGCTACCCAACACCCCATTCAAGGAGACAGGGTAGCATCTCCCAATACTTGAAGGGCTGCCACAGAGCAAGGAGTTGGACTAGAAGTTCTCCAGGGTCCCTTCCAACTCTGTTATTCTGTTCTGTGTGTTGGATCTTCTCTTGAATGCCCTCCAGTAGTCCTTAACATACGACTATCATTGTTAAAAAAAAAAATCCATTTGCTAAGCAAGACAGCTAAGTGAGTTTCGCTCCATTTTACTATTTTTCTTGCCACAGTTGATAAGTGAATCGTTGTTGTTCTTAAATTAGTCACACGGTCATTGTGAATCTGGCTTCCTTATGGACTTTGTTGGTCAGGAGATCGCAAGAGGGGATCATAATCATAATCATAATCATAATCATTTTATTTCTATACCACCCCTCTCCCAAGGGACTCGGGGCGGTGCACAGCCGGGTAAAAACACAAAATACAGACATCAATATAAATTTAAAAATTATTAAAATTATTACATTTTCGGCCACTAATTAAAACCCCAAAGTTAAAACTCCAATTTAAAACTCAATTACAAAGCAAGCCCCGCCTGTCAGAAGAGCAGGTTCTTAAGGGCACTGTGAAAAACACGGAGGTCGGTGATCATGCGTATTTCCGGGGGCAGTTCGTTCCAAAGGGCAGAGACTCCCACAGAGAAGGCTCTCCCCCTGGATGTCGCCAGCTGATAACTTGGCCGATGGCACCCTGAGGAGTCCCTTTCTGTGGGAGCGAATTGGCCGGTGGGAGGCTCTCGGTGGCAGAAGGTGGTCCCATAGATACCCAGGTCCTGAGCCATGGAGCACTTTAAAGGTGGTAACCAGCACCTTGAAACGCACCCGGAAGACCACGGGGAGCCAGTGCAGCTGCGCAGGAGAGGTGTTACATGGGCACAACGAGGTGCACCCATAATCACCTGTGCGGCCACATTCTGGACCAGTTGGAGCCTCCGAGTGCTCTTCAAGGGGAGCCCCATGTAGGATCATGTGACCTTGGGACACTGCAACGGTCATAAATACGAGTCCGAGCGTCTAAATTTTAATCACATGACTCATGGAGATGCTGCAACGGTCTTAAGCATGAAAAACGGTCATAAGTCATTTTTTTCCCAGTGCCGTTGTAAGTTCGAACGGTCACTAAATGAACTGTTGTAAGTCGAGGACTACCTGTAGAAGGACTCCGGCTTTGAACAGGGGGCGGGACTAAGAGATCTCCGAGGCCCCTTCCAACTCTGTGATTCTATGATTTATAGGCAAAGATGGAGTGAAATTACTGTCACTCCAGTGGCAATCAGCCCCGTTCCCATCCGGGGTAATTGCCCTTAATTAGAGGTGGATCGTGGCTTTTTCCTTCGAGTATACTTTGTAAGAGAAAATAAACCGAGATATATTTCTAAAAAACTCATTTTTATTGTAAAGAGATAAAAGCATCTCACTATCTAATTAAGTTATATGTTGGGAGCTTTCCCGGCTACCTCTTGGCAGTCGAACAAAGGAAGTTAGAAGAGAAGAAAGGAATGTGGACATGCGCAGTAGCTTACTGATAAGAGCCTGGCAAGCTACAGTGAGTCTAAAAGACCAAAAAGAAAAACTCAGTTGGTAAATAGAAAAATGCAGTGACAATTACTCTAGTCAAAATGCAGGAATTCAAAAACTAGATACAAGTACTCCTTGATTTACAACCGTTCCTTTAGTAACCATTCAAAGTTCCAGCACCACTGGAAAAAAAGTGACTTATGACCCTTTTTCACTCTTACGACCATTGTAGCATCCTCGTGATCGCGTAGTCAAAATTCAGACGCTTGGCCACTGACTCATATTTATGACGGTCGCAGTGTCCTCCGGGTCATGGGATTCCCTTTTGCGACCTTCTGGTCAAACAAAGTCCATGGGGGACGCCCGATTCACTTAACAACCATGTGACTCACTTAACAACGGCAGCGGTTTCACTTAACCAGTGTGGCGAGAAAGGTTGTAAAATGGGGCAAAAAAACCCCCCTCGCTGAACAAATGTTTCCCCTAGCCACAGAAATTCTGGGCCTGTTTGTGGTCGTAACTTGAGGACCACAAGGAATAGTTTAGCCCAGCTAGAGGCGGCGTCAAAGCGGAAAGGAAGACGAGACCAAAGGATGGCAAGGCTTCAGGGACATTTTCCTATCTTTAAATGTCTTTATTTAAATAATTTATTGGCCTCCAGTCATCCAAAGGCAAGAAATTGCAATCAATCAGAGCGAGCCAAGGACGGGGATGATCTGTCTCTAATAAAGAGAAGATGAAAAATGCATGAAAGATCAAATGGAAGACAAGGCAGTAGAAAAAGACGGAGGCCCGTTCTCTAAATCTTGCCTGGGGATCCGTCCTTGCAGGCTGAGTGGCTTTGCAGATTGACAGATCCCCATTTTTTAAATAAATAAATAAATAAAAAAATAAAAAAGGATGAAAAAAAAGTTTGGATGGTAAATAAATAGGAAGTTGTAAAAAAAAACTGCCTGAGTTTTGGGTCCCCAGTAGGACACCCAGAAATAATAATAATAGTAGTAGTGGTGGTGGTGATGGTGATAGTAGTAGTAGTAGTAGTAGTAGTAGAAATAACAATAACAACAACAACAACAATAATATTAAAAACCACGCAACCTCGCGGATGAATTAATTCATTTTTTTTTAAATGTCAGCCATCGGTAAATCTATGTTTCCCTTTAAAACATTGGAAAAATGAATTACCTTTTTATAAAATGCTGACTTTCCTGACTGGGGGTGGGGGGTGGGGGAAGAATTATTATTATTCATTTGCCCCCCCCAAAAAAGGTTAGGATATTAATAGATCCTAATTCCTCTGGGTTATTTTTAACATTTAATCAGAAACCTTTTTTCCTGCAGCAAACCTTCCCATAAAACGACAAAGCACATAAAAAGAGACAGGATATTGTACTGTTGTGATTGCCATCTTCCCTTTTTTGATCCTGGCTTCTGGAGGGCCTCCAGGAGGGTGGGGAAGGCCGTTTTCACCCTTCCCAGGCTCCTAGAAAGCCTCTGGAACCTGGGGAGGGCAAAAAAAAATGGGCCTACCATGCCATCACATGCCAAAAGTTGGGGGAGTGCAGGGGGGGTTGCGTGCGCATGCACGGGAGGGGGGCAGGACGCATTGAATTATGGGTGTGGGCACACCCGTGCATGACCTCCCCGCACTCCCCCTGCTTTTGGCAACCGACGGCAAAAAGGTTAGCCATCCCTGGTACAGGGTCTCCTGCCTAAGCAGGGGGTTGGACTAGAAGACCTCCGGGGTCCCTTCAAGTTAAAGATCTCAACCTGAAGCCCTCAGAAGCCGTTTGTGGTTCTCCATCACCATCCATGGTCGTATTTCCAACCATTTCACTGGTGATTGCCACCGTGGCTGGGTGGGTGGGTGGGTGGGTGGGAAGGGAAGTGCTGGGCTTTGAAAGGAACTTCATTAAAATTGAGGGTGGGGGGAGGAAAGGGGGGGGCGTTTTACGGTCTGTGATGGCCAGCCTGCCCTCCGGGATCGCACCGCAGCTCCGTCCTTAATGGGGCTTAATGCTGCATTAGCTAATAGGGGGTGATCTAATTAGTCGGCAATGCTCCTGGGGTGATGGGGAGGCCGTCTCTGCGTTGTGGAGTTCTTGGAAATCGGGAAGATGGTTTTTCGTAAGGTCCTGCAGGGCTCTTGGTCCAGCTTTGATGCAATTCGTACCTTTGGGGATGAACTTGCAGTTCTGAGCGAGGAAATTAGACCGGTCATCTTTAGCATCAGGTGTTTGGCATCATTTCAACAGAAAAATTCTCTCTCTCTCTCTCTCTCTCTCCCTTCTTCCTTCCTTCCTTCCTGATTCATCTCCTTCCCTCTCTTCCTCATTTCCTTCTCCCATCCATCTCCTTCTCTCTCCTTCTCTCTCTTCCTCTTTCTCCTTCCCTGTCTCTCCTTCCTCAATTCATCTTCTCTCTCTCTCTCTTTTTTTTCCTTCTTCCTTCCATCTCCTTCTCTCTCCCTTTCCCTCCTTTCCTTCTTCCCTCCCTCCCACTCCCAATTCCTCTCCTTCCCCCTCTCCCTCTCTCCTTCCTTCCTTTCTCCCTCTCTCCTTCCTTCCTTCCTTCCTTCTTTCCTTCCTTCCCCTCTCTCTTCCTCCCTCCCTCTCTCCCCTTTTCCTTTTCCGATCAATCTCCTTCTCTCACCTTCTCTTTCTTCCTCTCTCTCCTTCCCTGTCTCTCCTTCCTCAATTCATCTTCTCTCTCTCTCTCTCTTTCCTTCTTCCATCCATCTCCTTCTCTCTCTCCCTTTCCCTCCTTTCCTTCTTCCCTCCCTTCCACTCCCAATTCATCTCCTTCCCACTCTCTTTCCCTCTCTCCTTCCTTCCTTTCTCCCTCTCTCCTTCCTTTCTTCTTCCCTCCTTCCTCCTTCTCCCATCCTTCTCTCATCTATCTCATTCTCTCTTCTTCCCTTTCTTCCTCTCTCTCCTTCCCTCTGTCTCTCCTTCCCTCCCTTCCCCGATTCATCTTCTCTCTCTCTTTCTCTCTCTCTCTGCTTCCTACTTGCATCCATCTCCATCTCTCTGTCCCTTTCCCTCCTTTCCTTCTTCCCTCCCTGCATCTCCCAATTCATTTCCTTCCACCTCTCCCTCTCTCCTTCCTTCCTTTCTCCCTCTTTCCTTCCTTCCTTCCTTCCTTCCTTCCTTCCTTCCTTTCTTCCTGTCTCCCTCCCTCCCTCCCTGATTCATCTCCTTCCCTCTCTCCCTCCTCTTTTCCTTCTCTGATCAAGCTCCTTCTCTCTCCTTCCCTTTCTCCCTCCCTCCTTCCTTCCCTCTTTCTCTTTCAAGAAAGTGACCCAGTATGGCAAGAAAAGAACTCCCAGCCAGATAGATAACAGGCGTACTTGAATAATAATTGAAGATGGCTGTTTGGCATGGTGATTAAGGCAATAGGCGAGAAGCCAGGAGACAGTGAATTCTTGATCTGCCTTGGGCACAAATGCAGTTTTGTGAACTTGGGCCAGCCGCTTGCTCTCAGCCCTAAAATAAAGGAAAGGGCAAACCACATCTGTAAAAAAAATCTTGCCAGGAAAACTGCAGGGAGTTATCTGAAAGGAGGAGGGGGAGGAGGAGGAGGAGAAGAGGAGGAGGAAGAGGAGAAAGGAGGAGAAGAGGAGGAGGAAGAAGAGGAAGGAGGAGAAGGAGGAAGAAGAAGAAGAGGAGAAGGAGAAGGAGAAGGAGACACCAGGCTAGAAAACGGTTGCTCTGTAATCAGTACTGGCAAAATTTCCAAAGACGAAGTCATTGATGGCACTCCCATCTGGGCCTTCTGTCGGATGTGCATTTATGGCAACTGTGTGGGAGAGGAAAGAGTTTGCAAACTGCCGCCTGACTGAAGGAGATGCACTAGGATACACGAGGCAACTTTCCCGGCTTCCTTTCCTTGCCTGTTGGCTGCAGGAAATTTCTGTAGTTTCTGGGAATTTTTCCTGGGTGCTTGATTCTCGGGTTGGTGTAGTGGTGAAGGTGCTAGCCTAGAAGCCAGGAGAGTTCTAGTTTCGCCTAAGCCATGGAAGCCAGCTGGGTGACTTTGGGCCATTCACCAGGAGACGGTGAGTTCTAGTTCCGCCTAAGCCATGAAAGCCAGCTGGGTGACTTTGGGCCAATCACCAGGAGACGGTGAGTTCTAGTTCTGCCTAAGCCATGAAAGCCAGCTGGGTGACTTTGGGCCAATCACCAGGAGACGGTGAGTTCTAGTTCCGCCTAAGCCATGAAAGCCAGCTGGGTGACTTTGGGCCAATCACCAGGAGACGGTGAGTTCTAGTTCCGCCTAAGCCATGAAAGCCAGCTGGGTGACTTTAGACCAATCACCAGGTGACGGTGAGTTCTAGTTCCGCCTAAGCCATGAAAGCCAGCTGGGTGACTTTGGGCCAATCACCAGGTGACGGTGAGTTCTAGTTTCTCCTAAGCCATGAAAGCCAGCTGGGTGACTTTGGGCCAATCACCAGGAGACGGTAACATGCAAAGTCCATGAGGAAGCCAGATTCACTTCACAACCATGTTACTAACTGAACAACTCTGGCAAGAAAGTTCATAAATGGGGCAAAACAACTGTCTCGCTTAGCAGCAGATATTTTGAGTTCAGTTGTGATCATAAGTTGAGGACTGCCTGTATTATTAAATTACGGTATTAATTTAATTAGACATGACCGAACATCAGAAACTCTGAAGAGCAAAAATGAGGCAGACCAACCCAAGAGGAGGAAAAAGACTTGAGCCACAAGCAACATTTCACATTATCTGGAGAATGACAGTATATAAAAGTAAAGGTTCCCCTCATACAGTACGTGCTAGTCGTTCCCGACTCTAGGGGGCGCTGCTCATCTCCGTTTCAAAGCGGAAGAGCCAGTGCTGTCTGAAGACGTCTCCGTGGTCATGTGGCCGGCATGACTCAACGCCAAAGGCGCACCGAACGCTGTTACCTCCCCACCAAAGGTGGTCCCTATTTTTCTACTTGCATTTTTTACCTGCTTTCGAACTGCTAGGTTGGCAGAAGCTGGGACAAGTCACGGGAGCTCACCCAGTTACGCGGCGCTAGGGATTCGAACCGCTGAACTGCCAACCTTTCGATCGACAAGCTCAGCGTCTTAGCCACTGAGCCACCGCATCCCTTTTATGACAGGGGATAGCTATCTCTAATTCTACAGCTCTCGCCTTTTTATGTACATCACAGCAGAAGAATAGAGAAGGAAAGGAGGCCACCAGGTGATCCTTCCGTGACTTCGTTAAAGGAACAGCGGGGAGGATTGTGATGGGGTATCCCACACAGATCGGGAGGAAGCGATGGAGCAAGAAGATCCTCTCTTTATAACTTTCTTGGCAAGCAAAGAGTGTTGTTGGTTTGGGGTGGGATAGAAATTGTATTATATTTTTTTCCCCCAGCCTTTGTTCCACACAGTTGCAGGTTGCGTTCATTTTCAGTTGCTCCTTAACTGAACATTTAAGATATATCAACACAGAGAAATGGTGTTAATAATTAAAATAAAATGTAAGGCAGCTTATTAGAAACTGGCATGCAAAGGCGCCTAAGCAGAGCTGCTGTTTCTATTATGGTATCATCATGTCTGGTTCTACACTCCGCCAGATGTTTAGACTGGATTTCGGATTTTTTAATCCACCTATTGAGTCCTTCCCAAGGATCTGCGAAGTATTTTGCTGGTCTTGTCACAGGATGTCAGCTGTTCCGAGTAAAGCTGCCTTTTGCAATTGACGGATGGGGATTTTGTCAATGCCTGTCAGTCATTTGCCAAAACAGTTATACTCCAAATAGCTTACATCCTTCAATTGGCATTATTATTATTATTATTACTATTATTATTATTATTAGTCTGACAGTCAGCCAGATGTTCAGACTGGCATTGGTACTCTATTCTATTCTATTCTATTCTATTCTATATTCTATTCTATTCTATTCTATTCTATTCTATTCTATTCTATTCTATTCCTTATTCTACTCTATTCTACTCTACCGCATCCCATCCCATCCCATCTGCTGTTCTATTCTATTCTATTCTATTCTATTCTATTCTATTCTATTCTATTCTATTCTATTCTATTCTATTCTATTCTATTCTATTCCATTCCATTCCATTCCATTCCATTCCACTCCACTCCAGTCTAGTCCTAGTCTCTAGTCTCTAGTCTCTAGTCTCTAGTCTCTAGTCCCTAGTCTCTGTTCTGTTCTGTTCTGTTCTGTTCTGTTCTGTTCTACTCCACTCCACTCCACTCCACTCCTCTCCAGTCCAGTCCAGTCCAGTCCAGTCCAGTCCAGTCCAGTCCAGTCCAGTCCAGTCCAGTCCTAGTCTCTAGTCTCTAGTCTCTAGTCTCTAGTCTCTAGTCTCTAGTCTCTAGTCTCTAGTCTCTAGTCTCTAGTCTCTAGTCCCTAGCCCCTAGTCCCTAGTCCCTAGTCTCTGTTCTATTCTGTTCTGTTCTACTCCAGTCCAGTCCAGTCCAGTCCAGTCCAGTCCAGTCCAGTCCAGTCCAGTCCTAGTCTCTAGTCTCTAGTCTCTAGTCTCTAGTCTCTAGTCCCTAGTCTCTGTTCTGTTCTGTTCTGTTCTGTTCTGTTCTGTTCTGTTCTGTTCTGTTCTGTTCTGTTCTGTTCTACTCTACTCTACTCTACTCCACTCCACTCCACTCCACTCCTCTCCTCTCCTCTCCAGTCCAGTCCAGTCCAGTCCAGTCCAGTCCAGTCTCTAGTCTCTACTCTAGTCTCTAGTCTCTAGTCTCTAGTCTCTAGTCTCCTGTTCTGTTCTGTTCTGTTCTACTCTATTCCAGTCCAGTCCAGTCCAGTCTCTAGTCTCTAGTCTCTAGTCTCTAGTCTCTGTTCTTTTGTACTCTACTCTACTCTACTCTACTCTACTCTACACTGCTCTGCTCTGCTCTGCTCTGCTCTGCTCTGCTCTGCTCCTGTTCTGTTCTGTTCTGTTCTGTTCTGTTCTGTTCTGTTATTTTCTTGAGAATAAAAATTAATAAAACAGAGCCGGACTTTCCAAGGCATCCTTTCTTTCCAATTTGGGTTGGAAAAGCATAATTATTTGCAAGACGTTTCCATAAAATTTACAACTCTGGGTTTTAGGATAGTTGGAGCTCTTGTGCTAGGCATGGCGTTTCTCAGTTATGTGTGGTTTGCCCCAGTCTCCCCCAGGAAGGGGTCCGGTTGAGACATGACAGCATTGAGCTGCAGCATGCTCCCTCCCCCACCTGAATCCCAGCATCTAGGGGATCCCCCCCTCCACACACACACACACACACACACACACACACACACACACACACCAGATTTAACCCTTTGCTGTCCTTTGCTTCTACATCTGTCTTTTTCCTCCCCCAGCACAAACCCTCCGAACGGTTCCTCCAGTCACGCATGACAGAACGGGTGCAAATTATGCAAATGTATACAAATTGACGACATGTGCACACAACTGCGCCGTGGGATTTTGGGTGCGCACCGAGCACACACAGACTTTGCCAAGGCAACAGGGTGTTGTATTTTTTTCCTGGACCGGTGCCAACTTGGGAGTGGGAGGGGGGAGAATAAAAATTTACTGTCTTAGCTCTGAACTCCAGTTTGGCAAGGAGCTTCAGGTTAGCCATGCAATCTCTGTCTCCGCCTTCACATCACAGGGTTTTTGTGGCCCTGGGCCTGGGGAGTTTTGGAACGGAACGGGGGTTTACGGGCGCAAGGGGTCCTCCTCGACTTACGGCCACAGTTTGGAGCAGAATTCCCGTTGTTAAGCGAGACGTCTGTGAAGTGAGTCTGGGCCTGTGTTACAACCTTCCTTGCCACGGGTTGTTAAGTGAATCGCGGCAGTGGATAAGTTAGGAACCCCGTTGTTAAGGGAATCTGACTTTGCTTGTCAGAAGGTCTCAAAAGGGGGTCTCTCTCTCTCTCTCTCTCTCCCCATAAAGACACAAATGGACACACAGGCGCATCTTTTCCCTCTGTATCTCTCTCTCTCTCTCTCTCTCTCTCTCTCTCCCTCCCTCCCTCCCTCCCTCCCTCTCCCTTTCTCTCTCTCCCTCCCTCTTTCTCTCTGTATCTTTCTCTTTTCCTCCATCCCACTTTCTCTCTCTCCCCCTCTCTTCCTCTTTCTCCATCCCTCTCTTTCTCTCTCCCTCTCTCTCTTTCTTTTCCTCCCTCCATCCTTCCATCCCTCTCCCTCTGTCTCTTTCTCTCTTCCTCCCTTCCTCTCTCTGCCTCTCCATCCCTCTCTTTCCATCCCTCTTTCCCTCCTTCTCTCTCTCCCTCCCCCTCCCTCTCCCTCTCTCTTTCTCTTTCTCTCT
Organism: Coluber constrictor foxii; assembly: GCA_038048745.1. Lineage (NCBI taxonomy): Eukaryota > Metazoa > Chordata > Lepidosauria > Squamata > Colubridae > Coluber > Coluber constrictor. The sequence goes on along the minus strand of CM075964.1, from coordinate 90,780,391 downwards.
CCCCCTCCCTCCCTCTCTCCCTTCCTCCCTTCCTCTCTCTCCCTCTCCCTCCCTTCCTCTCTCTCCCTCTCCCTCCCTTTCTCTCTCCCTCCCTCTCCCCCTTTCTCTCTCTCCCTCCCTTCTCCTCTCCCTCTCTATCCCTCTTTTTCCCTGTCTTTCCCTCCTTCTCCCTCTCCCTCCCTCTTTCTCTCCCTCCCTCTCTCCCTCCCTCCCTCTTTCTCTTTCTCTTTCTCTTTCTCTTTCTCTTTCTCTTTCTCTTTCTCTTTCTCTTTCTCTTTCTCTTTCTCTTTCTCTTTCTCTCTTTCTCACACACACACACATAAATGCAAACACACAAACCTCTTTCAGCTCTGCTCCAATCTCCTGAATGGTACCATCCTTTCCCTCCCTCTTTCCCTCCTTCTCTCTTTCCCTTCCCCTTTCTCTCTCTGTCTCCCTCCACCTCTCTCTTTCTCTCCTTCCCTCCCTCTCTCTCTCTCTCCCTCTCTCTCTCTCACACACACACATAAATACAAACACACAAACCTCTTTCAGCTCTGCTCCAATCTCCTGAATGGTACCATCCTTTCCCTCCCTCTTTCCCTCCTTCTCTCTTTCCCTTCCCCTTTCTCTCTCTGTCTCCCTCCACCTCTCTCTTTCTCTCCTTCCCTCCCTCTCTCTCTCTCTCCCTCTCTCTCTCTCACACACACACATAAATACAAACACACAAACCTATTTCAGCTCTGCTCCAATCTCCTGAATGGTACCATCCTTTCCCTCCCTCTTTCCCTCCTTCTCTCTCTCCCTCCCACTTTCTCTCTCTGTCTCCCTCCCACTTTCTCTCTCTGTCTCTCCCTCCCTCCTTCTCTTTCCCTTTCTCTTTCTCTGTCTCTCACACGGACATAAACACAAATACACAAACCTCTTTCAGCTCTGCGCCAATCCCCTGAATGGTACCATCCTTCATTTTCTAACAGTGTCCCATTGAGGGCCCTGATAGGCAAAATAATCCTACCTTTTTATGGGGGTCAATATATCAGTTTACAAAAGAGCAGCTATTCTATTCTCCGCAGATAATGGTCCAAAGGCCAAGCGCCAGGCATCTCTGAAGTTAAATATTTATTGGCACCTTTCAAGGCAATCGGGGAGAAGGTGCCACGCATTTATCTGGCATTAAGTTTCCTATCTTTTGCAGCCCCCTTTTCTGCTGTAAGCAAACCACATAAAATATAGGAAAGGTTTTTCGTTTTTCCACGGTGGGTAATAAATACACTCCCTGGCTTCCAGCTGTTTATCAATCAGGTGAAATCTCTGCCTAAGGGTTGAAGGTCCAATCAAAAGGAGTTGATGGAATAAGCGGTGTAGGGTTTCCTGCCTAAGCAGGGGGTTGGACTAGAAGACCTCCAAGGTCCCTTCCAACTATTGGAAGTTATTCTATTCTAGTCTATCTTGTTGGTTACATCAGATTTACAAAGGATGAGATCGCAGGGAGAAAAAGGAACATTTTGGGATCCCCCCAAGGATGAGCCTTTGGAGAAATACCGTATTTTTCGGAGTATAAGATGCACCTTTCACCTCCCAAAAAGTGGATGAAAATCTGGATCCGTCTTATACTCGAATGTAGCCCCACCCAGCTTCTCAAATGGAGGTTTCAGAGGCTGAAAAAAGCATCAGAAAAAAAGCTTCAGAAAAAAAAGCCTCCAAACAGAGTTTCAGAGGCTTTTTTTCCCTGAAGCTCTGTTTCGGAGGCTTTCAGAGGCAGGAAAAAAAGTTTTTTCTGAAACGGAGTCTCAGAAGTTTCAGAGGCAGAAAAAAAAAAAGCAAGGCACAGAGCTCACAACCAAGGAATCTGTTGCTAAAATTCACCTCTGGAAACAGCTGATTGGGGGTGTTCCAGGAAGCCTATCCACCTGCCAATCAGCTGTTTGCTCATTTTCCTCCCCAAAGATTATGGTGCGGCTTATACTCCGAAAAATACGGTAGTAGGAAACTCAATATATTTGCTTAAGAGCAGCTGTTGGGAAAAAAGGGCCTTTAAGTATTAAATAAAGATAAGCTTCTTTTGCAGGTAGCCCGCGACTTATAACAGTTCACCATTCAAAGTTACAATTCAAAGTTACAATGGGAGTGTAACTTTCAAAGTTACAATGGGAGTGAATTCAAAGTTACAATGGGAGTGAATTCAAAGTTACAATGGGAGTGAATTCAAAGGGAGGGAATTCAAAGTTACAATGGGAGTGAAAAAAGTGACTTACATTTTTCACACTTACGACCAGTGATGGGTTCCTCCTGGTTCGGCTCGGTTCTCCCGAGCCGGTAGCGGTGACAAAATGACGTCACTGAACTGGTTCTGCCCCCTCACCCCCCCATCTGCGCACCCCCCTCCCCCTCCCCACCCCCATCATTCTTTCCTTTTATTTGGCCCCTCCCCCAATCTATTGCTGCCTCCTGAGTCCCAGATGATGGCTAGAGGGAAAAAAACTGTTTAAACTCCTGCCTAGGGACTTCAAAGGGCCGCCCTACAGCTGATCAGTGTTAAAAGAAAACAAATGAGTAGACCGGGGCCTGCAAAAATACATGAGTAGACCAGTGCCTGAAAAAATACATGAGTAGACCAGTGCCTGAAAAAATACATGAGTAGACCAGTGTCTCCAAAAACAAAATGAGTAGACCGGTTCAGCTCTGCAAGTAGTTAAAAGCCTGATAGACCAGGACCTCTGCTAAATTCTAAATAATTGTCACATGACCATCAAGCCACACCCACAAAATAAGCCACTCCCACAGAACCGGTAGTAAAAAAAATTTAGAACCCACCCCTGCTTATGACCATTGTTGCGTCCCCAGAGTCACATGATCAAAATATTCAGACGCTTGGCAACCAATTCGTATTTACGACGGTCGCAGCATCTCCAGGGTCACGCGATCCTCTTTTGCGACCTTCCGACAAGCAACATCAGCGGGGAAGCCGGATTCACTTAACGGCCATGTTACTAACTTAATAACTGCAGTGATTCACTTAACAACGGTGGCAAGAAACGGTGGCGAAACTCACTTCATAATTGTTCCGCTTAGCCACAGATAATTTTGGGCTCAGTTGTGGTCGTACGTCGAGGCCTACCCGTAAGAGCATTTTCTTTTCTTTTCTTTAAAAAAAAAATTTCATTGAAATTTATTACAATACAATACAATACAGTCAGACAGTGTTATTTTTCTACACAGGTTAATCGAATAAAGAATAGATAACAAGTTAATATAAATATTAAGACGCATATGTAATTTATGTTATATTACGATGAAATGTATAAGAAGACTTAATCAAACCTGTGTAGAGCATTTTCATCCAAAGGTGCTTTCCTAGATTTAATTTTTTTGTTTTTGTTTTTAAAGCTGTAATTCCATTGCTTTCGATCAGGTTTGGAAGGATATTGAAACTTTTCTGCAAGACATCTGGAAACGGTTAACTTCATTTGTTCCCAGTAGAAAATTTGGGCCCTTCTGGATTATGGTTTTTTAAAAAAATAAATAAAATCTGATGCCCTGGATGTTCTCCTCATTTTTCCAACTCTCTATCTGTAATAGAGAGAGGGAGAGAAAATTCAGCCACCTGGAGATAACTTACCTGGGCAGGTAGGTGGGTTGGAGATAAGAAGCCAAGAGAGGTGAGATAACAAGAAATCTGGGTTGCAGACTCGATTAAAATGGAAACATGCAATTTTCCATGCAAGCTCTTCGCTGCTGAAGAATATATATGTGTGTGTGTGTGTGTGTGTGTGTGTGTTTTCTGAGGTTTTCGTGGGTGTTTGTATGTAGGTCTTTGGTTATTCGGGTCTTCTCCCGCGTAAAATTAGAAGTATCTTGGCGACGTTTCGACGAAGTCTCATTCGTCATCTTCAGGCTGGTGTTTTCGGCTTCGTGCTTCCAGGAGCAATGAACACCAAGCACGAAGCCGAGAACACCAGCCTGAAGATGACGAATGAGACTTCTTCAAAACGTCGCCAAGATACTTCCAATTTTACGCGGGAGAAGACCCGAATAACCAAAGACTTATATATATATATATATATATATATATATATATATATATATATATGTATATACATACATACATACATACATACATACATACATACATACATACACTATATATTTCCCCCCCCAGCTCAATCTTCTATTTTCCACATTTGGTTCGCTGCATTTTGGGAACTTGGCCCCCAGCCAACTCTTTAAACAGTGATGGGATTCAAATAATTTAACAACTGGTTCTCGGTCCTAATGACCGGCTGGGTGGGCGTGGCCATGGTGGGCGTGGCCAAGGGTGTGTAACAGGCAGCACTTGGCCTCCTGCACCCCCCGGGAGCGAAAATGGGCCACGGCAGCGGGTGGAGAAATGCGCTGTTCCCCCACATCGCCATTTTGGGCCTAGTAGGCCTTCCTGCAGCCTCCTAGGAACAAAATAGGCTGTAAGGAGACTGCGCCGCACCCCTCCGTGCCCCATTTTGGGCCTAGCAGCAGGGGTGAAATCTACTTACCTTCCCTACCGTTTGGACGTGCACGCATGCACAGAGGGTAAAAAACAGGTTACTTCCTGGTTAAAACTAGGACGTAATGTCGACCGGGTGGCTGAGGGGAACCTCGCACTGCCATTGCTACCTGTTCTCCGAACCACCTGCCGCCATCACTACCGGTTAAGCCGAACCGGACCGAACCAGTAGCATTTCACCCCTGCTTAGGAGGCCTCCCTGCACTTACCTGGGAGCCAAAATGGGGTGCGTGGGGGCTCCTGGAAGGGGCGGGGCAGGGAAGGGCGGGGCCAGCCAGCAATTTAACAATCAGTTTGCCCAAACCAGCCCGAACCGGTTGAATCCCACCACTGCCTTTAAAGCGATTTGCGTCAAGCTGTGGTCACATGACCGGGATTACCAATTTATGATGGTAAACTGGCATTTGCAAGTAGGGTTACGGCCACAATGGAGCCCCAAATTTTTGTCACTGAGTGAGACAATCATTAAGGGAATTCCCCCCCACCCATTTTGTGAACCTTTCTTGCTGCAGATCTTAAGCGAATCACCGCCGTTAAGTCAGGAACACGGTTTTTAAGCAAATCTGGCTTCCTTGCTTGTCCAGAAGGTCACAAAAGGGGATCCGGTGACCCCTGGGGCCCTGGAACCGTCATAAATATGAGCCAGTTGTCAAATGTCCTAATTTTGAACATGGGAATGGGGTTGCTGCAAGTGGGTTCCTGTAAGTCTGAAAAGCAGTCGTAAGTCGCTTTTTTCGGTGTCGTCGTAACTTGAACCGTTGTAAATCGAGGACTTCCTGTTTTTTCAGTTTCTGTCACAAACCATCCCATGGCCAACAATGGGTTGGCTTAACCGCCAGCAGGTTTGCTTAACGACTGCCATGTTCACTTAGTGACTACCCTGAAAAATGTCATAAAATCAGATGTGGTCACAGAGCGATCTGCTTTACGACCGTCGTGAATGACAACAATAATTGCGGACTCGGTTACGGGCGTAAGTCAAGGACTTAACTTGCAACAGTTCGTTTAGTGACACGGCGCTAAAAAAAAGCAACTTATGACCATTTTTCAGACTTGCAAAGTCAATGGGGAAAACCCGATTTATTTAACAAGTGTGTTTCTAACTTAACAACGGCAGCGAGTCACGCTTAACCAATGGGGCAAGAAAAGTTGTAAAACGGAGCACTTAAACACATTTCTCACCCAGCAACACAAATTCTGGGCTCAATTGTGGTCCTAAGTCGAGGACGAGGCGGTCTCCCTGGCCCGAAGGCCTGGCGAGGCTTTATAGCACGTTCTGTAATTTTCTTCACGAGACGAAACGCTTAATCGTAACCGCAGAAAGTCCGATTTGGATAGAAAATCCGGGAGGAGAAGCAGAAGCTGTCTCCCTCAGCCTGGCGCTTTCTCCGTTTCCTTTGGCAAACGTCTTGAATTTCTGAAATCTTTGAACTTTCCATATGGCAAAAAGTTGGATTCGGAAACGCCACAGATGAATTGATGTGACCAAGATCACGCCGGAAGACGGTGGATGGCGGATTTTCGTAACGCTGTGGATGGCATTCAAGTATTTAGTGCTACAACGCTGGCAGTTGGCAACTCGAATCTCAGCGCGATGAAACACCAAATAATTCTTTTATCAAAGAATGAGACAAGGAGGGGATATTCAGAGCCTGCCCTGCCAAGCAGCTTTTCCTGGTATCTTTCATGAGAATTGGACTACACCTCCCATCATTCCCAGCACTGCCAAACAGCTTTTCCCAATCGGATGTCTTTCAAAAGGATTGGACTACACCTCCCATCTTTCCCAGCCCTGCCAAACAACGTTTCCCAACCGGATGTCTTTCAGAAGGATTGGACTACACCTCCCATCTTTCCCAGCCCTGCCAAACAACGTTTCCCAACCGGATGTCTTTCAGAAGGATTGGACTACACCTCCCATCTTCCCCAGCCCTGCCAAACAACGTTTCCCAACCGGATGTCTTTCAGAAAGATTGGACTACACCTCCCATCTTTCCCAGTCCTTCCAACCAGCGTTTCCCAATCGGATGCCTTTCAGAAGTGTTGGACTACACCTCCCATCATTCCCAGCACTGCCAAAGAGCTTTTCCCTCCCGAGCCTGCAGGAGCCCATTTCCAAGCAGGGTGCAAACCTTTGAATCCCTCTGATGTCATAGCAACAACAACCCCCCCCCCAAAAATCTGCCTGGCAAGGCAATTGAGTAACACCCAATGAACCGTCAGAGATGGTGCAGCTTCGAAGGTTTTGCCCATCGTCATAACAATACGGGGAAGGCAGCCTCAGACTTGGCGTACCTGATGGGAAAACTACGGTGACTCATCGGACCATCATGCCATGAGGTTCTCAGTTCTGCTTTGCCTGGCGATGCCGCCTTACGACCCCGTCGGTTATTTCTTCAGGAAAAGATCAGGTTGTTGGAGAGCTGGGAGGAAGTCCTGTGAGAAGCCTCCCCCCCCTGCCCTCCCCGGCACCTCCTGGAAGAATGAAATATTTTGGGAAATATTAAAAAGGCAGGATAGAATATTTCCCCTAAATGGGAAATGAGCAATGGGAAAAATCTTAAGGGAGGCAGAAATCTGCCCGAAGCAGACATTGAGGAGGCCAGTGTCTATACCCGTGATGGCAGACCTATGGCACGGGTGCCACAGGTGGCATGTGGACCCATATTGCTGGGCCCGCGAGCTCAGCTCCAGCATACATTCGTGCGCCAGCCAGTTGATTTTTGGGCCTTCTGGGCCCACCAGAAGTCAGGAAATATGCTGTTTCCAGCTTCCAGAGGGCCTCTAGGGGGGTGGGGAAGGACGTGTTTGCCCTCCCCAGGCTCCTAGGAAGGCTCTGGAGACTGGGGAGAGCAAAAAATGGGCCTACTGGGCCCACGTGCCAAAAGCATGGGGACCATGGGGGGGATAGAATTATGGATGTGGGCACACATGCGTGTGACCCCCACCACGCTCCCCCCACTTTTGGCACGCAATGGCAAAAAAGTTAGCCATCACGGGTCTATACCATTCTCGACAAACGATTATCCACTGGTTAATTGTCCTCCCCGTCAGGAAATTTCCTCCTTAGTTCTAAATTGCTTCTCTCTTTGATTACTTTCCATCCGTTGCTTCTTCTCCTGCCTTGCACCACTTCCACGCTGGAGGTGGATGGAGGCCAGAGATAGGAGCTCACCTCCACTCTGGCCGCATCTTGCTCTTTTCCTTCCCATCTGGAGTAATTTTAAGTCAATGTTAATACAAGCTAGTCCTCGACAGACAACCGCAATGGAGCCCAAAATGTATGCTGTTAAGCAAGACAGTGGCGAAATGAATTTTAACCCATCTTATGACCTGTCTTGCCACCGTGGTTAAGTGAATCACTGCAGTTGCTGGAACAGTCACTAAGCCAACGGTTGTAAATCAAGGACTGGCTGTGTCTCAGTACGGTGTTTGTGGGCAAAGAACCCAGCCTGTGCTGCGCGAACTGAGGGGTGCAGTTTTTCCCGTCCAGCTCGGCATTCCCCAACTGATCCCGGCGGAGTTGTTTTGCCGCTGGAAGGAGGGAAGAGGACTCTCCATTTGGAGCTTAATCATTGTAATGGGGTCCCTGGGAAAGGCCATCTTTGCCGATGACCCAGGTGGGTCAGAGCAAATGGGGCAGCAGGCAGACCCACCCCGGACATGCTTTTATCACGCTAAGAGACAGCGGGAGGTCAACGGAAAAGCAGAAAGCGACAGCGGGCTAATGCAACAATTAGATTTGCTGGAAAACATTTCCGGCCAGATGTATAGATGCGTGATACTGGTGACATTGGGCGGGAGGGGGAAGGAGGGGGAAGGGGAGGAAGGGGAGATACAGAAGGAGGGGAAGGGTACGGGGATGAAGAAGAGGAGGAGGGAGAGGAGGAGGAAGCGTAAGAGGTGAGGGAGAGGGGGAAGAAGATGGAGAGGAGGAGAAAGGAAGAGAGGGGGAGGAAAAAGAGGATGGGAGGGAGAGGGAGATGGAGATGGAGATGGAGAGGAGAAGGAAAAAGAAGAGGAAGGGAGGGGGAGGGGAGGGAGAGGGGGAAGAAGATAGAGAGGAGGAGAAAGGAAGAGAGGGGGAGGAAAAAGAGGATAGGACGGAGAGGGAGAGGGAGATGAAGAGGAGAAGGAAAAATAAGAGGAAGGGAAGGGGAGGGAGAGAGGAGAGAGAGGGGGAAGAAGATGGAGAGGAGAAAGGAAGAGGGGGGAGGAAAAAGAGGATGGGAGGGAGAGGGAGATGGAGATGGAGAGGAGAAGGAAAAAGAAGAGGAAGGGAGGGGGAGGGGAGGGAGAGGGGGAAGAAGATGGAGAGGAGGAGAAAGGAAGAGAGGGAGAGGAAAAAGAGGATGGGAGGGAGAGGGAGATGGAGAGGAGGAGGAAAAGGAAGAGGAACGGAGGGGGAGGGAGAGGGGAGGGAGGTTGAGGAGGAGGAAGTGGGAAGGGACAGGAGGAGAAGGGGAGGGGGAGGGGAAGGAAGAGGAGGGAAGAGAAGAGGAGGAAGGAAGAAAGAGGAGGGGGTGAAGGAAGAAGAGGGGTCCTCTGCATGGCCAGAGAGATTGGGAAAAGTTTTACATTCTGAACTCCCTTCCTCGGCGTTTCCAAATCATTCAAATTGGTTGAATGATCCCAATTTGGGATCAGCATCTTCCTTCAGTTGCTGAGGATGAAGGATTTCAAGTGACTTCGTAACCTTGAATCCCCCAAGTCAGCAAAGGAAGTGAAAAGGCAACCAACGAGAGAGACAGAAAACAGTGAAAAGCGTAATATATATATTTTAGGGTTAACTTGAATAGCGAAGCCTGGGGTGTGATCAATGAGCGTTTAACACACACACACACACACACACACACACACACACACGAGTTCAGCCATTTTAGTCTGAAATGTGGCATCATCGGAACAGTTACACTCAGGGAAAAAAGAAAAGAAAGGGGGGGGGGGTGTCATTTCTGTCTACTCAAGATTCCTAACGGTTAAACTAGCCATTTGATTAAAACCCCACCAAATTCGATCCGTCAAATCAATGGAGCAATTGGCTTCAAAGAGCTGATTTACGCAGAGAACAAGCTCGACCGCAATCCTTCGCACAGCCCTATCGGTACTTTTAACAATCGTTTGGGTTTCATAGCAATCAGACCCTGTTGGATTTTGTTTTTTTTTTTAAAAATACCCAAATTGCATATGGCATCCTCTCTGCGTCTACAGAACAAATATAGGCACGGACGCACAGAAATTTAATGTATAGGCCAGTGGTGAAATCCACATTTTTTTAACTACCGGTTCTGTTGGCGTGGCTTGGTGGGCGTGGCAGGGGAAGGATATTGCAAAATCCCCATTCCTTCCCCATTCCTGGGGGAAAGATATTGCAAAATCTCCATTCCCTCCCCATTCCTGGGGGAAAGATATTGCAAAATCTCCATTCCCTCCCCATTCCTGGGGGAAAGATATTGCAAAATCCCCATTCCCTTCCCATTCCTGGGAGAAAGATATTGTAAAATCTCCATTCCCACCCCACTCTGGGGCCAGCCAGAGGTGGTATCTGCCGGTTCTCTGAACTGCTCAAAATTTCCGCTACAGGTTCTCCAGAACCTGTCAGAACCTGCTGGATTTCACCCCTGGTATAGATGTTGCTTGATTTGTGTTCCCTCTGAAAATGATCCAAAAATTTATCCATTTCATTGCTCCCTCTCTCGTTTCCTGCAGTTTCTCCACCTGGGCCTGTTTAGAGCTCACAACCCACCTTAAACCTAGTTAAACCATTTGATAAACCATGTTTTGTGGTAGGATTCATCAAGAGCTAACCGACAGGCAGGAGATTCTTTCAAAGCACCTGTCTTGAGAGCAGGACAAGAAGGGACAGGTGGAAGATCATTAAAGAGAGGCCCAACCTTGATCCAAGGAAGAATGTCCTGACAGTGGGAACAATTAACCAGAATTTTGGGCTTGATTATGGTCGTAAGTCGAGGAATACCAGTGTCCCCCTGTATTGCCACATCCACATCCATCATCCACACTTTCTTCTTTTTAACCATGGTTAAATTGGATGTGCTAATATGATGTGCTACTTCGGTCTCACCTCAAACCAATAATGAAATCAATAATCCTACAGAATTGGTTTCAGGTTGCAAGTCATAAATGCAGTTAACCCTTTGGTTAAATCAGCTATTCTTTAACTTTAGCAACTTTAAGACGGGTGGAATTCAACTCCCAGAATTCCCCAGGTCCACAACTGTGTTTATTAAGAATAGCAGATTGGATTAGGTGACCTCCAAGATCATCTCTCTGTTACTGTTACTTCTCTTAAGAACTGTGGCAAGAAAGGTCGTAAAATGAGGCAAAACGTACTGTCTCTGTTTAGCAACAGAAATTTAGATGTGGTCAGAAGTCAAGGACTACCTGTAGAAGGCGAGGATTCAAGGATTAATTGAAGTCCGCCCATCTTAAAGCATGTTGGCTGGGGAATTCTGGGAGTTGACGTCCACCCATCTTAAAGCATGTTGGCTGGAGAATTCTGGGAGTTGAAGTCCGCCCATCTTAATGCATGCTGGCTGGGGAATTCTGGGAGTTGATGTCCACCCATCTTAATGCATGCTGGCTGGGGAATTCTGGGAGTTGAAGTCCACCCATCTTAAGGCCTGCTGGCTGGAGAATTCTGGGAGTTGAAGTCCGCCCATCTTAATGCATGCTGGCTGGGGAATTCTGGGAGTTGAAGTCCGCCCATCTTAATGCATGCTGGCTGGGGAATTCTGGGAGTTGATGTCCACCCATCTTAATGCATGCTGGCTGGGGAATTCTGGGAGTTGAAGTCCGCCCATCTTAATGCATGCTGGCTGGGGAATTCTGGGAGTTGAAGTCCGCCCATCTTAATGCATGTTGGCTGGGGAATTCTGGGAGTTGAAGTCCACCCATCTTAAAGCATGTTGGCTGGAGAATTCTGGGAGTTGAAGTCCGCCCATCTTAATGCATGCTGGCTGGGGAATTCTGGGAGTTGAAGTCCGCCCATCTTAAAGTATGCTGGCTGGAGAATTCTGGGAATTGAAGCCCGCCCATCTTAAAGCATGCTGGCTGGGGAATTCTGGGAGTTGAAGTCCGCCCATCTTAAAGCATATTGGCTGGGGAATTCTGGGAGTTGAAGTCCCCCCATCTTAAAGCATGCTGACTGGGGAATTCTGGGAGTTGAAGTCCACCCATCTTAAAGCATGCTGGCTGAGGAATTCTAGGAGTTGAAGTCCGCCCATCTTAAAGCATATTGGCTGGGGAATTCTGGGAGTTGAAGTCCCCCCATCTTAAAGCATGTTGGCTGGGGATTTCTGGGAGTTGTAGTCCACCTGTCTTAAAGTTGCCAAGACTGAGAAACATTGGGTTAGATTCCACTATTTTACATTGAAGAATAAATGCAGGGATTTGTGTGTGTGTGTGTGTATTTTAAAACCTTTTCATGCATTATTGGAATTCATCGCACTGTGTTGAGGCAAATCCTGTGTGTGTGTCTGTGTGTTCAAAACTTGGCAAATGGTTTTGAAATGTCACTGTGAATTATTTAACGAGATAAATTGCCTCCTTTAATTAATATGTAAAATGAAAAAGAGAAACTCAAACGAGTCGTTCCATTCGGCGCATCTGTCTATACGTCTGCCGTACAGCATATGTCTCTTAAGTCGTCAGCCTAACCGAGGCTCCAAGAGGAAGAACCTGGGTTTCTAACAGCTGCAACTGACTCATTTCTGCCTCCATCCTGGCTTACCAGATTGCAGACCAAAAAATTATATAGATTTCCTCTAGAGACCCGTGTTAAAAAGATTACTGATTTAAGTGGGACACCGGGCTAATTATTCTTGATTTTTTTGCTCTGCCAGTGAAAGAATGGATGTCACGTAGCTCTTTTTATTAATGGATTAAGTCATCTCAATTATCAAAATGCAGGCATTATCCAATGCACACTTCACTTCCCATGGTGTGTGTGTTTCTGTCTGTCTGTCTGTCTGTCTCTGGGTATGTGTGTAGTAAGAAAGGGAACAACCAGCACTCCAAAGGAAGAACGCCAGAAAAGAAAGCATTGCTTGATAAATTCTCCATTTCATTCCTGCAACATTTGCATAATTATAATCGAGTTTTATAGTCTTATTTGATGACATTGGAAGCTGCCCAACCCAGTCTCTCTTGGTAGTGAGAGGGGTTGCACATAAATTTAATAAATAAATTCCAGTCTCAATTTATCAAGAAAAAACCAATAGAGTAAAGCAGGGACATCACCCTGCCAACAAAAGTGTGCATAGTCAAGGCTATGGTTTTCCCAGTTGCAACGGATGGCTGTGAAAGTTGGATCATAAGAAAGGCTGAATGCCAAAGAATGGAGGCCTTTGAACTCTGGTGTTGGAGAAGACTCCTGCGAGTCCCTTGGACTGCAAGGCGATCCAACTGGTCAGTCCTAGAGGAGATCAACCCTGACTGCTCTTGAGAAGGCCAGATCCTGAAGAGGAAACTCAAATCCTTTGGCCACCTCATGAGAAGGAAGGATTCCCTGGAGAAGAGCCGAATGCTGGGAACGATGGAGAGCAAAAGAAGAAGAAGGGGACGGCAGATGGAGTCACTGAAGCAGTCGGTGTGAGCTTCAATGGACTCCAGAGGATGGTAGAGGACAGGAAAACCTGGAGGAACATTGTCCATGGGGTTGCGATGGGTCAGACATGACTTCACAACTAACAACAAGAACAACAAAACCAATAGGGTTGTTATTATTTTTTTACAGAGTGATCGGTTTAGTTGACCATGGGAATGAGGTGGACATAACATATCTTGACTTTAGCCAAGCCTTTGAGAAGGTTTCTCTTGAAGTCCTAGTAGGAAGAGAGAGTGTGTGGGTTGGACTAGGCTACTATTAGATGGTACAGGGTTGCGTAATCGTATCCAACGAGTGTCCATGCTTTCATGCCAAACTGGGAGTGTTGAATGTCCGTCAATCTCACGAAGTAGCCAGACTCAAAAATCAATTTCATGGGAGGACTAATCCCTAATCCTAATTCTCAGGAATCATCGCTTTATCTGTGTCAGCATTGGAGTAAGTGCAGCTATCATCCTAAACTGAACTTTCAAAGAAGGATGGATTAGTAAGTAGATCAATGTTTTTCAAATTTTAAGAGGAGGAGGAGGAGAAAGAGAGTCCTCTGCTTCAGAATTGGAATCCTCTGGGGGGAATTAATGCCAAAAGGGAAATGAACAATTCAACCAACCAGATAGAAGATTAGATAGACGATAGATAGATAGATAGATAGATAGATAGAGAGAGAGAGAGAGAGAGAGAGAGAGAGATACAGATAGACAGATCGATGAGAGTTAGATAGATAGGTAGATAGATGATAGATAGATGATCGATAGATGATAGATAGACAGAGATAGACTGATAGACATGATTGATTGATATGCATAGATAATGGAGGGATAGATGTGTGGATGGATAGATAGATAAATGATTGTTTGGATAGATGCTTGGATGGATGATTGCTTGGATAGATTGTTTGGATAGATGCTTGGATGGATGATGGTTGGTTGGGTAGGTGGATAAATGCTTGTATGGATGATTGGTTGGTTGAATGGAAGGTTGGTTGAATATATGGCTGGTTGGGTAAATGGTTGGATGGATGGTTGGATAGTTGGATGGATAAATGAATAGACAGATGGGTGGGTGGGTGGATGGATGAATGGATGGATGGTTGGTTAGATGAATGGTTGGTTGGTTTGATAGTTGTTGGGTAGGTGGTTGGTTGGATAGATGGTTGGTTGGATAGATGGTTGGACAGATGATGAACTGCAATTTCTGGAATTCTCATGGGCATAATGTCTAAGAATTCTGGGACTTGAAGTCCTCACATCTTAAAGTTGCTCACTTTGAAAAAGATGATGTAATACTTCACAGTCCCCTGGTCCTTCCAGCACCTTCCTAGGCTGACTTCGAATCCTGAGCATTTTTGGCCCCGAACAGAGCCCAAAAACAACCATGAACACTAGGCTTGGTAGGAGAGAAGCAACTTAGAACTAAGGAGAAATTTCCCGATAGTTAGAACAATGAATCAGTGGAACAACTTGCCTCCAAAAGTTGTAAATGCTTCAGCACTGGAAGTTTTTAAGAAGATATTGAATAATCAATTGTCTAAAGTGGTGTAGGGTTTCCTGCCTAAGCAGGGGGTTGGACTAGAAGACCTCCAAGGTCCCTTCCAACTCGGTTATTCTATTCTATTCTAAAAGGGAGACTGCAATGGACTTCTGCATGGGAGAACCCACCTTGTCAGCAATTCTGCATGGAAGTTCAGGATAAATATGCAAATTTCTTTTTTATGTTTTAATTTGGATCAGAGGTTACCTCCGCAATACTTTTTTTTTTTTAATTGCTATCTTCGCAAGGTTGTTAAAATCACACCGATCTCTGGAGAACCCACGAAGAAGACGAGGCTATGGAAGATGCAAAGAATTATTTGAATTATTTTTTCGGAGGGGAGGCCGTATCCCCGAAATAACACATGAAATCCAATCTTATCTTCTTGTATTTAGAATTTTGTTCTCCCCAGATCTGGTATGGTCTTCATCGCCTAAGTAATATGAGAGATAAAGATTTTTCCTAATATCAAGGTTTTGACGTTGTGTGAAAGATTTCTGGATCATATTGGTAAAACAGTCAAGTCCATTAATTTATTATGTAGATTGCAATAGAATCCCTGTTTGCTTATTATGGATTATTTTATCGGACGTTGCTGCAATTGTAAACAACCTTTTCAGACTATTTCGCTCAATGTCCCTAACTTGATATTCAGAAATATTCTGGATTCTGACATCTTTGAGAAAAACCTACTCCCTCAAAAAAGAAAGAATTCTGGGAGTTGAAGCCTGCCCATTTTAAAAATGCCAGCTGGGGAATTCTGGGAATTGAAGTCCTCCTATCTTAAAGCATGCTTGTTGGGCTGGGGAATTCTGGGAGTTGAAGCCTGCCCATCTCCTTCTCCTCCTCCTCCTTTGCCTTCACTCCTTCTCCTTCCTTCTCTCGTTTCTCCCCTTCTTCCTCTTCCTCGCCACAAACCCTACTTCCATTAAGCACTGATGATGTTCTCTACCTGGGTCGGGAAACGTTTGCAAGAAAATAACCAAGCTCAGAGAGCACCAAGGGCCCCTTAAAATCAGAACCGCCGACCTCATATAAATTCATTGTTAAAATAAGAGACAGCACCGAATTTGCAAAATTAACACCGAGCGGGATTTGCAAGTTAGCCACTTTGGGCAGCTTTTATCAAGTTAGCTATAAACATGCCATTGCCTGTTTTTGTTGTGGTGGCTCTTGTTTCTGCTAATTAACAAAAGCACCAACAAATAATAATTTATCTCCTGGAATAAAGTTGCTTCTTTTTTCAGATTTCAGACTGGCTTCCATTCCTGTACTGTAAACCCCCCCACCTCTCTCTCTCTCTGTTTCTCTCTGTCTCTCTCTCTCTCCCTCCCCCCTCTCTCTGTCTCTGTCTGCCTCTCTCTCTCTCTCTCTCTCGCTGTCTCGCCGACTCTCTCTGTCTGTCTGTCTGTCTCTCTCTCTCTGTCTCTCTCTCTTTCTCGCTGACTCTCTCTCTCTCTCTCTGTCTCTCTGTCTCTCTCTCCCTCCCCCCTCTCTGTCTCTCTGTCTCTCTCACTGTCTCTCTCGCTGTCTCTCTCTGTGTCTGTCTCTCTCTCTCTGTCTCTCTTTCGCTCTCACTCTCTCTCTCTCTGTATCTCTCTCGCTGTCTCACCGACTCTGTCTGTCTCTCTCTCTCTCTGTCTCTCTCTCTTTCTCGCTGACTCTCTCTCTCTCTGTCTCTCTCTCTCTCTCCCTCCCCCCTCTCTGTCTCTCTGTCTCTCTCACTGTCTCTCTCACTGTCTCTCTCTGTGTCTGTCTCTCTCTCTCTGTCTCTCTCTGTCTCTCTTTCGCTCTCACTCTCTCTCTGTATCTCTCTCGCTGTCTTGCCGACTCTGTCTGTCTGTCTCTCTCTCTCTCTGACTCTCTCTCTTTCTCACTGACTCTCTCTCTCTGTCTCTCTCTCTCTCTCCCTCCCCCCTCTCTGTCTCTCTGTCTCTCTCACTGTCTCTCTCTCTGTCTCTCTCTCTCTCTGTCTCTCTTTCGCTCTGACTCTCTCTCTCTCTCTGTATCTCTCTCGCTGTCTCGCCGACTCTCTCTGTCTTTCTGTCTCTCTGTCTGTCTCTCTCTCTCTCTCTCTCTCTCTCTGTCTCTCTCTTTCTCGCTGACTCTCTCTCTCTGCCTTTTGGTCTCTGTCTGTCTGTCTGTCTGTCTCTCTCTCTCTCTCTCTCTTACTGTGTGTGTGTGTGTGAGAGAGAGAGAGATTCCATTCATTAAATTATAATCACAAAACATCATTCCTGTAATTAACACAGGAAAAGACGGGGAAATGCCTTGAATGCCAATTGCAGATCCAGGTGTTTGTACAATTGCACACTGCACTGCAGTTCAAATGTTTCTAATTAGGGAATTAGAACGGGCAAATAAATAAGAGAAGGCTGCAAGTATCTGCTCACACAACCATCTTTTCCGTTGACGGAAGGAGACACTTGGTTTTCCGGGTTTTTCGTTAAGAACAAACTCTCTAAACAAAGAAATCCGTGGTGGGGACAACTGGGGCCAGTTGTCTCACCTCAAAACGTCAATTTGCATCCAAATGTTTTTAACTTCCAAAAAGGACCCAGGATGTATCATCTGAAGCCCCAATAGAAGAGAAGGTTTGTAGTAGAACCATGGAGTCCTTAGTGTTCTCTGAGCTTGGGGGTTTTCGTGCAGACATCTCATGACCCAACTAGGTAACATCATCAGTGCAAGAAGGAAAGGGGGGTTTGTAATACCCGATCAAGGAATTACCAATTCCGACCAGCAAGCAGTAAACAACAGACTTGTTAGGGAATGGCTATTGCCTAACTGGTTGGGTTGGCAATATATATAAACCATCAATGCATGTTTGCAGTCAAAATGTAATATATAGCTTTAAGACTGTAAGGCTGTATCATACTGTATTCTGATTGGCTAGCTCTGTAGCCAACATACTTAAGTGGAAGCTTGAATCGTGGCTTGTTTTTTCTCTTATTACGTTATAATTGCTACCTCTGCTCCTCTCTGCCTGTTCTCTCTGCATGATCACCGATTGATCATTGCTACTTGTTGTTTTCTACTGTTTTACTGATTGCTTTACTGCTGTACTTATTCCTGTTGCAATTCCAAAAAGAACTTTTTTATTGCACATGACTACAACAACTGGTAAGAAGACGTTGTTCTTGGAATATCCCTGGATTGACAATTTAACTATCTTTATCTGGGTATGACCTGGATTGTTTATTGGACTTTGCTTTGCTTTTTCCTAAAAGTAAAAGAATATCACAACTCAGTGTGTCAGTGTATTGACAGTGCTTATTCACAATCACTCTCAGTGCACAACCTTGCTACTCAAGGGTTACTCTGCGCATATTCCTTAACAAGACTAATCAAGAAACCAGCAAGACCACTCTCACCAACACAGACCGGGGTAAGCCACTGGTATATAAAAATAAGCAATCAACATTCCCATCTAGTACTGATGATGTTACTTCGTTTGGCAATGAAACGTCTGCAGGAAACCCGCGATGGTCCTGGCTGGCTCCACCCACCCCATCCCTCCCAGGCGTCCCCACACAGCCCGTTTTGGATGAAGGTAAGTGTAAGGTGTGCGTGGAGCCTCGGGGAGGATGAAAAACAGGCCTACCGGAGGTTTGGGAAGGCCGGAAATGGGCCCGTTTCTGGCATTCAGAGGGCCTCTGGAGTCTTGGGAGGCTGTTTTCACCCTCCCGGAGGCTCAAGAAAAGCCTCCAGAGCCTGGGGAGGGCAAAAATGTTTCCCCCCCGCCACGGTGCAGGAGGCCGACTAGGCCACGCCCACCCAGCCCCTGGGCAGAGAACCCCTTGCTAAAGTTTTTGAAGCCCACCCCTGCCTATATCGCCGAACATGCAGGTGAGCGGGAGGGCATTCTCCGTCGTTCCTTCCCCCCGGTTTTTTTTGTTTGTTTGTTTGTTTTTCCAGCCACGCTGTTTTCTGCTTTTGCCACGGTTACTCCGTTAGTTTTCTGCTCTTTCCAGGAGGAATTAATTGCCGCAGCCGAGCAGAAAGACAACACAAACGTTTTGCGGGGAGATAAAGACAAAAGCTGCAGCCGAACGATAATGGAAGCACCTTTGGTCTGACTTCTTCCAACCGTCTCAGCGGCTTCGCTAAGGGGAAATGAAATGCCGGAGAAGAAATAAGCATTTTTAAAGGAGAGAGAGAAAAAAAATATCGGAATTATACAGTCTCCAGAAGTATTATGGGCAGGTAGTTCTCGACTTGCAACGGTTCGGTTCAAAGTTACGACGGCACCGGAAAAAGGGACGTGGGACCGTTTTTCACACTGATGATCATTGCAGCAGCCCCAGGATTCACGTGATTTTCATTCAGATGGCTGACAACTGGTTCATCTTTATGATGGTTGGTATGGCCCATGGTCACCCCATCCCCTCTGGCCCCCTTCTGACAAGCAAAGTCACTGGGGAAGGCAGACGCACTTAACAAGCGAGTTACTCATTTAACACCTGCAGGAATTCACTTAACAATGGTGGCAAGAAATGGCGTAAAATGAGGCAAAACTCACTTGACAAATTTCTCAGTTCTTCCTTCCTTCCTTCCTTCTTTCCTTCCTTCCTTCCTACCTACCTACCTACCTACCTTCCCCTTGTTCATTTCTTCTCTCTTCCTTCCTCCTCCCTCCTTCCTTCCTTCCTTCCTCCCTCCCTCCTCCTCCCTTCCCCTAGGTCATTTCTTCCATCCCTCCCTTTCTCCTTCCTCCCATCCTGCTCCCTCCCTTCCATTTCTTCCTCCCTTCCCCTTGTTCATTTCTTCCATCCCTCCCTCCTTCCTTCTTCCTCCCTCCCTTCCTTCCCCTTGTTCATTTCTTCCCTCCCTCCCTCCTCCCTCCTCCTTTCTCCCTCCCTCCCTCCTTCCTTCCTTCCATTTCTTCCTCCCTTCCCCTTATTCATTTCTTTCATCCCTCCCTCCTTCCTTCCTCCTCCCTCCCTCCCTCCCTCCCTCCCTTCCTTCCCCTTGTACATTTCTTCCCTCACTCCCTCCTCCCTCCTCCCTCCTCCTTTCTCCCTCCCTCCTTCCTTCCTTCCATTTCTTCCTCCCTTCCCCTTGTTCATTTCTTCCATCCCTCCCTCCTTCCTTCCTCCTCCCTCCCTCCCTCCCTCCCTCCTTCCTTCCATTTCTTCCTCCCTTCCCCTTGTTCATTACTTCCATCCCTCCCTCCTTCCTTCCTCCTCCCTCCCTCCCTCCCTCCCTCCCTTCCTTCCCCTTGTTCATTTCTTCCCTCCCTCCCTCCTCCCTAACTCCTCCCTCCCTTCCTCCTTCCTTCCATTTCTTTCTCCCTTCCCCTTGTTCATTTCTTCCGTCTCTCCTTCCTTCCTTCCTTCCTCCCTCCCTCCTCCCTTTCCCTAGGTCATTTTTTCCATCCCTCCCTTTCTCCTCCCTCCCATCCTGCTCCCTCCCTCCCTCCCTCTCCATTTCTTCCTCTCTTCTCCTTGTTCATTTCTTCCATCCCTCCCTCCTTCCTTCCTTCTTCCCTCATTCCCTCCTTTCTCCCTTCCATTTCTTCCTCATTTCCTCTTGTTCATTTCTTCCCTCCCTCCCTCCTTCCTGTCTTCTTTCCTCCCTCCCTCCCTCCCTCCCATTTCTTCCTCCCTTCCCCTTGTTCATTTCTTCCCTCCCTCCTCCCTGTCTCTCCTTTGCCTGATGGGCCCTTAAGGTTGTGCTGAGCTCCAGAGCCAAGAATTGCCGAGACTGCATTGCAGCAGACCTGGGTGGGATGCGAGGCGGAGGGGAGGGAGGACGGTTGGCAGCAGAACTTCCCAACTGCAACATCTGCAGGCCAAGAGGACGACGATTCTCACGATGCAGGAGGGGGGTGGGTGGGTGTCGTACAGGAGGCTCCCCTCCCATTCCTCCTTCCCCCTTTCCTTTAAATATGTTCTCAATTAAACAAGAATTCCGGGCATTTTCAAGGAAGCCCAATTGGGCTGGGTTCACACAGCACGTTATCCTTCCTAGGAAGTCACTGAAATTAGCTTTATTCCAGTCTAGCCTGCTTGTGACTGATTGGGGTAAAAGGCACGTGTGAACGGTCCCAAGGTGAGGAGAACGCCAGAAAGTTGGCTACGGGGGGCTACGTTCCTCTGATGGTTCCAGGAAGGCCTTGTTAGTTCAGGTAGTTTCTGCTCATTCTTCACTTACAACCAGGGGTGGGATTGAAAAATTTTAGCAACCGGTTTCCTACCCAGTTGCTGGGTGGGCGTGGCCATGGGGGCGTGTCCTAATCAGCTCCTGCACCATGGTGGTGGTGGAGACGTTTTCACCCTCCCCAGGCTCCGGAGGCTTTTCTCGAGCCTCCAGGAGGCCAAAAATGGCCTCCCCTAGGCTCCGGAGGACCTACGGAAGCCAAAAATGGGCCCATTTCCGGACTTCTGGAACTTCCGGGACCCATTTTTCTCCCTCCCAGAGCCTCCACACAAGCCCGGCACTTACTTGGCATCCAAAATGGGCTGTGTGGAGACTCCTGAGAGGGACAGAGTGGGGTGGGCGAGCCGGTCCTTGCAACCAGATTAAAATTAGCAGCCGATTCACCCAAACCGGCTGAATCCCACCCCTGTTTACAAGCCTTCTTTTAGTGACTTATTCGAAGGTAGGACAGTGCTGAAAGAAGTGACTTAGGACTGTTTTTCATACTTATGACCGTCGCAGCATCCCCACGGTCACGTGATCAAAATTCAGACGCTTGGCAACTGGCATGTACTTGCGACGGTTGCAGTGTCCCAAGGTCACATGATCTCCTTTGACAAGCAGAGTTAATGGGGAAGCCAGATTCACTTTACAACTAGGTTTATTTAGAACAAGATGTCTTTCTCTTAAGAACTGTGGCAAGAAAGACCGTAAAATGGAGTGAAACATACTTAACCACTGTCTCGTTTAGCAACAGAAATTTAGTTGTGGTCATAAGTGAAGGACTACCTGTAGAAGGCGGGGATTCAAGGATTAATTGAAGTCCACCCATCTTAAAGCAGGCTGGCTGGGGAATTCTGGGAGTTGAAGTCCACCCATTTTAAAGTATGCTGGCAGAAGATTTCTGGGAGTTGAAGTCCACCCATCTTAAAGCATATTGCCTGAGGAATTCTGGGAGTTGAAGTCCATCTATCTTAAAGCATATTGCCTGAGGAATTCTGGGAGTTGAAGTCCATCTATCTTAAAGTATGGTGGCAGAAGAATTCTGGGAGTTGAAGTCCACTCATCTTAAAGCATGTTGGCTGGGTAATTCTGGGAGTTTGGCTGGGGAATTCTGGGAGTTGAAGTCCACCCATCTTAAAGCATATTGCCTGAGGAATTCTGGGAGTTGAAGTCCATCTATCTTAAAGCATATTGCCTGAGGAATTCTGGGAGTTGAAGTCCATCTATCTTAAAGCATATTGCCTGAGGAATTCTGGGAGTTGAAGTCCATCTATCTTAAAGCATATTGCCTGAGGAATTCTGGGAGTTGAAGTCCATCTATCTTAAAGTATGGTGGCAGAAGAATTCTGGGAGTTGAAGTCCGCTCATCTTAAAGCATGTTGGCTGGGTAATTCTGGGAGTTTGGCTGGGGAATTCTGGGAGTTGAAGTCCACCCATCTTAAAGCATATTGCCTGAGGAATTCTGGGAGTTGAAGTCCATCTATCTTAAAGCATATTGCCTGAGGAATTCTGGGAGTTGAAGTCCATCTATCTTAAAGCATATTGCCTGAGGAATTCTGGGAGTTGAAGTCCATCTATCTTAAAGTATGCTGGCAGAAGAATTCTGGGAGTTGAAGTCCACTCATCTTAAAGCATGTTGGCTGGGTAATTCTGGGAGTTTGGCTGGGGAATTCTGGGAGTTGAAGTCCACCCATCTTAAAGCATATTGCCTGAGGAATTCTGGGAGTTGAAGTCCATCTATCTTAAAGCATATTGCCTGAGGAATTCTGGGAGTTGAAGTCCATCTATCTTAAAGCATATTGCCTGAGGAATTCTGGGAGTTGAAGTCCATCTATCTTAAAGTATGCTGGCAGAAGAATTCTGGGAGTTGAAGTCCACTCATCTTAAAGCATGTTGGCTGGGTAATTCTGGGAGTTTGGCTGGGGAATTCTGGGTGTTGAAGTCCACCCATTTTAAAGTATGCTGACAGAAGAATTCTGGGAGTTGAAGTCCATCCATCTTAAAGCACATCGGCTGTGGAATTCTGGGAGTTGAAGTCCATCCATCTTAACATTGCTGAGCTGGAGAAATCCTGGATCAGAACTGCTCCAGCCCTTTCAGCTGAACATTTACAGAAGAAATAATTTGAATAAGAATTACACAAACCAGACGTTCCAGCTGAATCTTATTCCCCAACCCTTTCGAACAATTAATCAATTAACCATGGACACACTGCATTATTTTCCAACCAAGAAATTCCCATGCTGAACCCAAACAAAACGACTGATTTGTATATCTGCCAATCTGCCTCTTTAATCGCTAGCTGGGTTTTTATGTCACGGCCTGATTGACTTCTCTGATTTTTTTTAAAAAAATATTTTTCTCTGTTTTGTTTCAGCTTATTCATTTCAAATTTCAATCGTAGAGTTTTCGCTACTTTTTTTTCCTTTTTTTTTTGCTGAGGTCTATCTGTGTTGGTCACAGTTCCCCTTTCACCGCCACCGAGTCAATAGGAATAGATTGTAAAGGTTTCCAGCTGGCAGTCTCAAAATTGCCGTTTTTCTCAGGATTTCTACAGTATATGGGATTTGGCTTTTTTTTTTTTTGCCTTTTTTGAACAGATTCTGAGATTCTGTTCAGTACAGGTAGTCCTCGAATTACAACAGTTTGTTTAGTAATTATCTGAAATTACAATGGCATTGAAAAAAATGACTTTTATGATTTTCATGCCAAAGGCAGGACTAGAACTCAGGTCCCCTGGTGAATGGCTTAAAGTTGGCTGTCATGCCAAAGGCAGGACTAGAACTCACCATCTCCTAGTGAAAGGCCTAAAGTCACCCAGTCAGCTTTCATGCCAAGGGCAGGACTAGAACTCACCGTCTCCTGGTGATCGGCTCAAAATCATCCAGTCAGCTGTCATGCCAAAGGCAGGACTAGAACTCACCATCTCCTAGTGAAAGGCCTAAAGTCACCCAGTCAGCTTTCATGCCAAGGGCAGGACTAGAACTCACCATCTCCTGGTGATTGCCTCAAAGTCATCCAGTCGGCTTTCATTGCTAAGGTAGGACTAGAACTCACCATTGCTGAGTGATCGGCCCAAAGTCACCAGCAGGCTTTCACCCTATGGTGGAATTAGAACTCCCCATCTCCTGGTGTCTAAGCCAGCACCTTAACCACTCGGCCAAATTGGCTCTGAGAATGAGATTGAGAATGAAGGTGCTGGGCGTGTTTAGCCCTGAAGGAACATGTTCAAGGGATATGTTAGCCCTCATCAGATAAACGTTCAAGCAAAGGTTGTAGAGGTCAGAGAAGCATTTGAGCAGGAGGTAGCCTGGATGACCTCAAGAGTCCCATCCAGTTCTCAGATTCTTGGAGTTGCTTCCCTGAATGGCTACGAGGGAGACTTTAATTTCACTTTTCCTCCATCTGTTCAGCAGCTTGTAACAGCTCCCAATCTAGAAAGCCAAATGCTGTGAGTAGGAAGGCTTACTGTAACGAGCAAAGCGGGAAGGTGACCGAGTCATGGCAACCGACTACCCAACTAGTCAGAATCCGAATCCGAATAGAGAATCCGAATAGAGCCGGAAGGGACCTTGGAGATCTTCTAGATCAGCCCCCGCTTAACCAGCCCCCTGGAGATCCTACACCCATGATGGTGAACCTATAGCACGCATGCCGGAAGTGGCACACAGAGCCATCTCACCGGACACACGAGTCATCGCCTGTTACTCTTCCGGGTTCTGGTGCGCTGGGCAGCTGGTCTGCATGCTCATGGGAGCACCAGAAACATGAATACCAGGTAGCCAGTGTGCATGCATGCACCGGAAACTGGAAGATTATTTTCCCGGCACACGCATGCGTACCAGGCGGCTACTCTTCCATTTTCTGGCACGCGCCCCCGTTTCAGCACTCGGTGCCGAGAAGATTCGCGAACACTGTCCTACACCATTTCAGACAAGTGACTGCCTAAGTGGATTTTCCGTGAATGGGATTTTTCCCATATATTTTGTTAGAAAACGTAGATAAGGCAGGGTGGAAAAGTATGCACCCTCTTAACCATACCCCGGGGCTCCGAATCCAATGGCAATGTCGGTCTTGCTCTGTGAATTCATGGAGAGCTAACCCTAACCCTAAGTGGGCTTTCCACAAATGGGATTTCCCCATGTATTTTGCCAAAAAATGCACTACTAAGCTTTATTGATTAGCCCAGGGGCCTGCAGCCTTAAACACTCAAAGAGCCATTTGGACCCGTTTCCCACAGAAAAGAAAACACCGGGAGCCACAAAACCCTTCCCGTGCCTGACTATTTCTTGAGCGGCCACGAAACTAGCATATGTAGTTGAATCAAACATTTTGTTATTGGAGGATAGGTGGGTTTAGCTCTGGTGTCTGAACCTTAGACACTCTAAGAGCCATTTGGACCCGTTTCCCACAGAAAAGAAAACACCGGGAGCCACAAAACCCTTCCCGTGGCTGACTATTTCTTGAGCGGCCACAAAACGAGCATAGGTAGTTGAATTAAACGTTCTGTTTTCTTCTGAAACTTTTCTTTTCTTGGATTTATCCATGGTTGGCCTACCGGGGGTTGAAAAGCTCAATAAATTGGGTATCACACATTGGCAGTTGTGACGCATATTTTGAGTGACAGAGGGGTGAAAGAGCCACATGGAGGTTGCTGATCCCTGGATTAGCTTATAGGCCCGTGATGGCAAACCTATGGCACATTTGCCAGAGGTGGCACGCAGAGCCTTCTCTGTGGGCACGCGTGCCATCGCCATCGCTAGCGGCTGTTCTGGTTTCTGGCACATGCATGCACACCAGCCAGCTTTGAGTTTCTGGAGCTCCGGCATGCGTGAACACCAGCTGGCCGGTGCATATGCACACGCCGGAAATCAGAAGACCAAGTGGCCAGCGCGTATATGCGCCAGAAGTGGGTTTCAGCAAGTTTTGACCAGTTCTGGAGAACCGGTCGGTTCGGAGAAGTGGTAGTAAAAATTCTGACTGGCCCCGTCTGTCAGAGCGGCAATCAGCCCCATTACCTTGCGTGGGGTAATTGCCCTCATTTTGAGTTGGATCGTGGCTTTTATCCTTCTGCATACTTGGATCAATAAAACCGAAGAAACATTCTGTAATTAAACTCATATTTATTGTAAGAAAATAAAACATCTCGCTATCTAGATTAGATTACATGTTGGCAAAGAATCCCCAGCCTGACCTTAGCTGGCTGGAGAACAAAGGAAAGTTTCTAGAAGAAGTGCAAAGGAATGTGGACATGCGTAGTAGGTGCTGATAAGAAATTTGGCAAGCTACGGTGAGTCTGATAGTCCAGAAATAATAGCTCTGCTGGTAAATATAAAAACGCAATGACACCGTCCACCATCTATTCTCTGCCTCCCGAGTCCCAGCTGATCGGGAGGGAATGGAGATTTTGCAGTAACCTTCCCCTGGAGTGAGGTGGGAATGGAGATTTTACAATATCCTTCCCCTGCCATGCCCACCAAGCCATGCCACGCCCACCGAGTCACGCCCACAGAACCGGTAGTAACAAAATTTGAAACCGGCCATTGACATGTGGACTAGTCAACCATATCAAAGCACAAAGAGACATCACCAATAAAATCCTACACAAGCCACTTAAAATAAGAGTAGGGTAAAATACAATAGTTATAGGATAAGATACACTATAATTTAATGCATAAATATGTAAAATAGAATAAAATGACGTACAGTTATATTTCGGGGTCACCCTTACCATCTACCCCAATTGGTCCCACGTATGCAGATCTCAACCGAACCATTTCGTTTTAAGTACGGTGTGCTGTGTTAAATGTTATTTTCAGGCTATGGCTGCACATAAAGTAAGTTGTTTGGATATGGGGATCCCAATGGGTCCTTCGTTTGATCTATGGACCAAGATACATGTCTTTCAACCTCTTACACAAGCATCAGTCAAATAGGATGTGAGCCAAGTCTTCAACCTCTGCCATTCTGCAAATCCAGAGATGTTATTATAAGGTATAGAGTGGAACCTCCCATAATCATAATCATAAGTTTATTTTGTCAAGCATATATAAGATAACAGGTAAAAGTATAAACATAATTTGAATACATGAAAAGAGTAAATAAAATGGAATATTAGGACAGGGATGGAAGGCCCGCTGGTGCTCTTATGCACGCCCCTTACAGACCTCTTAGGAATGGGCTGAGGTCCACAATAGACAGTCTAAGGTTAAAGTTTTGGGGGTTTGGGGAAGAAACTACAGAGTCAGGTAGTGCATTCCAGGCATTGACTGCTCTGTTACTGAAGTCGTATTTTCTGCAATCGAGTTTGGAGCGTTTTACCTTGAGTTTGTATCTATTATTTGCTCGTGTATTGTTGTGGTTGAAGCTGAAGTAGTCATTGACAGGAAGGATATGGTGGCAGATAATTTTATGTACTATGCTTAGGTCAGACCGAAGTCGGCGTAGTTCTAAGTTGTCTAAGCCCAAAATTTGGTGGCCTAAGGTATTTTATTGCGGTTAGAGGAATGGAGGACTCTTCACGTAAAATATCTCTGGACTCTCTCGATTGTATTTACGTCCAATACGCAGTGTGGGTTCCAGACAGATGAGCTGTACTCAAGAATTGGTCTAGCAAATGTTTTGTACGCTCTAGTTAGTAGTACTACATTACCAGAGATCTAACCATTGTGTCGTTCTGTTTGAATCTCGCTCACGTAAATATCTCCCTAAGATGTTTTGGCAGATAACTGTCTACTTGAAAAGTCCACTTGCATTTGCTCAGCCATTTGAAGTTACCCCACCTTACTAAGGATAGCTATATATCATTTTGTGCTTCTATATCCTTAATTCTTTGGGCAGACGGGAAGGCCACAGATTCTGACAAAATTCGTTAGTTTGGTGATCCGGGAGATTTGTGATTGTAATTTTATTTGGTCTAGTAGACATAACGTGAGGAGTTTATCCGTCTCCATTTCATTGACTTTGCACCAGGAGTTATAGGCTCTAATTTTGGATAGTTCTATGAATTGTATGAATTCCCAATTCAGCTCTAACTGCTGCAGCAGATGTTCTTGGATCTAAACCCAAAATATATCTCAGATGCTGGGTTTGTTCTGGTTGAGTATAGACCCCCACCAAGAAATGTAGATAAGGCAGGCTCGAAAAGTATGCAACCTCCTAACCAGGAGTGGGATTCAAAAATTTTAGCAGCCGGTTGCTCTGCCTGGTTGCTGGGTGGGCGTGGCCATAGTGGGCATGGCCTACTTGGTCTCCTGCACCATGGTGGGGCAGAGGGGGGCGTTTCTGGACTTCTGGAACTTCCAGGAGCCCGTTTTTGCCCTCCCCAGGCTCTGGAAGCTTTCCTTGGGCCTTTGGGAGGGCAAAAATCACCTCCCCTGGCTCCAGAGACTCTTTGGAGGCTGGAAATGCGCCTGTTTCCAGACTTCAGGAACTTCCTGGAGGCCTGTTTTATGCCCTCCCAGAGTCTTTGCATGGGCCCTGCACTTACCTGGCATTGAAAAATGGGTCGTGTGGAGACTCCCAGGAGGGGCGGTGTGGGGTGGGTGGGCCAGCCAGTCCTTGCAACTACCGGTTTTGTGAAGCAGATGTAAAATTAGCATTTCGTTCGAACCGGCTGAATCCCCTCTCTGCTCCTAACCATACCCAGGGACTCCGAATCCATTGACTTTGGGAAGGATATTTTTTTTTCCCTTCTGCTATTCCTTTCATGCTTTTAAAGCATTTTAAAAAATTATTATTATTCTTATTTTTGAGAAAGTTGCCCTTTGTATAAGAGGTAGGCAGAAAGTACATCACAGGATGATTTGCAGCTGTCATTCAAAATTTCTGACTCATGAGAACAACGGTGAAAAGATTTGATGACTCCAGCAAGAATTCCAGAGCTATTCAATGCTAACAACTAGGTTCCTGAAAAACAGGAGGGAGGTGGTGGAAATGAAGAGGAACCAAGCTCTGTATGAAATTGCTTCTGAGTTTGGTCTCAATGCCGATAGCCAATTTCATGCTCAAACCATGTGTTCTGGATTTATTATACAGGTAGTCCTCGATTTACAATTGTTCATTTAGGGACCGAAGTTAGAACAGCACTGAAAAAAGGGATTTATGACGTGATCAAAATTCAGATGCTTGGCAATTGACTCATATTTATGATGGTTGCAGTGTCCCAGGGGTCACGTGATCCCCTGTTGTGGCCCGCTGGTGGCCTGCGCGGATCGTGGCTGATCCCGACGACAAGGAGGCTGGTGTGGGGTCGCGCCAGCAGCCTGTGCAGCTGGTGCTCGCATTGGACAGCGAGGAGGCTGAAGAGGATGTGGTGCCAGAGGCAGAGACTCAGCCTGGGCCTTCAGAACCTCCAGAGGCTCCTTCAAGTGGAGAGAGTGAAGCGGAGGAGCCTCTCCTCAATGCTCGAGCATGCCGGGCTGCTAAAAGGCAGGAGTGGCTACTGAAGAGGAGGAGGTCTCCTCGAGAGTAAGGTTTGAGGATAATTGGTCACTCCCTTAGCCTATTTAAGTCGCACACAGTTAGTAATTTCTTGCTGGAAACAACGTGTAATTATTACAGAGCATTTCGGAGAGTGAGTGTCTTATCGTATCTTGTCTTCTGGGCTGGTTGCCAACCTCTGCTGGACTTTGTTTATTCTTGGTACGTTATAACTTTGATAAGGACCGTTGGGGTGTATCACAGTCCTTGGGAATCCCGAGCTGGGGTAGAACATCCCCTTTTGCAACCTTCTGACAAACAAAGTCAACGGGGAAGCCAGGTTCACTTAACAACCATGTGACTAACTTAATAACGCCAGTGGTTCACTTAACAATGGTAGCAAGAAAGATCGTAAAATGGGGCAAAACTCACTTCGCCAATGTCTCGCTTAGCAACGTACATTTTGGGCTGAATTGTGGTCGTAAGTCAAGGACTGCCTATATTAAGATGAACAGAAGTTAAGTCAGTTAAGAAAAAACCCAAAACCTTTCACACGGGCTCTGAATTCACTGCAGGTGATCCTGGGTTTACGAACCACAATTCAGCCCAACATTTCTGCTGCTACGGCAATCGTCCTAAACACGAGTCAGTTGCCAACTGTCCGAATTTTGATCATGTGCCCATGGAAACACTGCAATGGTTGTAAGTGTGAAATACGTCAAGTCACTTTTTCCAATGTCGTCCTAATTTCAAACAGTCACCATTAGAATAGAATAGAATAGAATAGAATAGAATAGAATAGAATAGAATAGAATAGAATAGAATGGAAGGGAAGGGAAGGGAAGGGAAGGGAAGGGAAGGGAAGGGAAGGGAAGGGAAGGGAAGAGAGAAGAGAAGAGAAGAGAAGAGAAGAGAAGAGAAGAGAAGAGAAGAGAAGAGAAGAGAAGAGAAGAGAAGAATGGAACAGAAGAGAAGAGAAGAGAGGAATGGAACAGAAGGGAAGAGAAGAGAAGATTGGAATGGAAGGAAAGAGAGGAATGGAATGGAATGGAATGGAACAGAAGGGAAGAGAAGGAAAGGGAAGGGAAGAGAAGAATGGAACAGAAGAGAAGAGAAGAGAGGAATGGAACAGAAGGGAAGAGAAGAGAAGAATGGAATGGAATGGAAGGAAAGAGAGGAAGGGAAGGGAATGAAAGGGAAAAGAAGAGAGAAGAGAAGAGAAGAGAAGAGAACAGAAGAGAAGAGAACAGAAGAGAAGAGAGAAACAGAAGGGAAGGGAAGGGAAGGGAAGAGGAAGAGAAGGGAAGAGAAGGGAAGAGAAGAATGGAACAGAAGGGAAGAGAGGAATGGAACAGAAGGGAAGAGAAGAGAAGAATAGAATGGAAGGAAAGAGAGGAATGGAATGGAATGGAATGGAATGGAATGGAATGGAATGGAAGGGAAGGGAAGGGAAGGGAAGGGAAGGGAAGGGAAGGGAAGGGAAGAGAAGAGAAGAGAAGAGAAGAGAAGAGAAGAGAAGAGAAGAGAAGAGAGGAACGGGAGGGAAGGGAAGGGAAGAGAGGAATGGAACAGAAGAGAAGAGAAGAGAAGAGGGGAAGGGAAGGGAAGGGAAGAGAGGAATGGAACGGAACGGAAGAGAAGAGAAAAGAAGAGAAG
Source organism: Coluber constrictor foxii (assembly GCA_038048745.1). Taxonomy (NCBI): domain Eukaryota; kingdom Metazoa; phylum Chordata; class Lepidosauria; order Squamata; family Colubridae; genus Coluber; species Coluber constrictor. The sequence continues at coordinate 90,749,495 of CM075964.1, read as the reverse complement.
AGAAGAGAAGAGAAGAGAAGAGAAGAGAAGAGAAGAGAAGAGAAGAGAAGAGAGGAATGGAATGGAATGGAATAAGCTGGAAGGGACCTTGGAAGTCTTCTATTCCAGCAACTCTCATTACCTGTAAAGAGAACACTTGGTCAGGACTGGCAGAGCGAGCACCGACCTACACAACTGTGAAGGGTCATTTCATCCAACCAGAGGACCAAATTGTTACAACTCCCCATGATGGATCAGCTCTGATTTTTATCTGGATCCCAGGCTTCAGGTGATTCCCCCAGAAGCAGCTGCTTTTCCTCTGACTTGCATTAATTCTTTGGGTGTCCCCTTGGGGAGAGGCCCACCCCTCCGGGCGGGCTGAAAGGAAGGGGCTTTAAGCCTTGTACTTAAATAAATAAATAAAGTCAGCCGAGGTTTCCAGGCTGCAAAGCATTCGCTCCTTTACCAGCAGGTACAGGAGAATATCCTCCAGACTCCGAGAGGGAGAAGATGAAATTCAGGCATTGAAATGTCTCCAAGAATCCTGCAAGAAAAGAGAGCAAGTCTTATTTAACCGCTGGCTCTGAGGAGGAAGCTGTTCTGCACGGTTCCTGAAAAAGCCGCCTTGTGACAAAGGCTTTGGATCCCTTCCAGTCTTTGGCCATGTTATCCTTTTATTTTATTTTATTTTTCCCTTTCAGTGGTGCTTAACCTTCATCTCCGTCCAAACGTTTCTGAACCAGGAGTCTCTGGACGAAGGGATTGAAATGGGCCTGGGAAATGATACAGAAATAATAATCCTCTTCTGTACGAGAGAGAGAGAGAGAGAGAGAGAGAGAGAGAGAGAGAGAGAGAGAGAGAGAGAGAGAGAGAGAGAGATACAGAAGAGGATTATATATATATGTATCTTATACTGAAGAGAGAGACAGAGACAGAGGCTCCAAGTCTTTGAGTTCTGCAGCTGTTATGTTGTGAAACGAGATTGAATGATGGTTTCTATTAACTGGGTTTTATTGCTGGGTCGCTTCTGACTAACCAGATTTTTTAGTTGGCTCCATAGATTTTCAATTGGGTTAAGGCAGGGGTCGGCAACCTTAAACACTGAAAGAGCCACAAAGGTCCTAACCGGAAGCCCCCGTTCAATTCTAGAGCCGACCGGAAGTCCAGTTCCCCCATCATAGAGTCTCCTCCTAGTGCGGCATCCTTTTTCCTCTACCTGTCCTGACCGAAAACCCTATCAATTGTGGAGCTGAGCAGCAACAGGGAGCCGCAGCAGAAGGATGAAAGAGGCACATGCGGCTCCAGAGCCCCGGGTTGCTGACTCTTGGGTTAAGGTCTGGGCTATTCCCAGGCCATTCCAGCAGTGGAATAGAATTATCCTGAAACAAAAGTGGTGTTATTAGCCATCAAACCTCAAAAATACTGGAGCCTGAGTAGTGTAGGGGAGTAATGCCACCTACAAAGGCAGCATTTAAGATCCAGCTGCTGCAATTACTTGCGAGTTCAATCCCAGGCAGGCTCAAGGTCGACTCAGCCTTCCATCCTTTATAAGGTGGGTAAATTGAGGACCCAGTTTGTAGGGGCAATAAACTGACTTTGTATAAATATACAAAAGTATGAAGGCTATTGCTTAATGCATTGTAAGCTGCCCTGAGTCTCCGGAGAAGGGCGGCATATAAATCAAATTAAAAAAAAAAACACTGTTCCCCAAAAAAGAGAGGGGTTGCTTTTTGAGTAATGTTTTCAGTGACTCGGAGTTTCTTTGATTAATGCTTCTCGTTCCTTGAAGTAACAAAGTCAGTTCTCCATGAGGAATGGAAATTCTGATAAGAAGAGGTTCAAACTTGCTGAAAACAAAGACTCTCTTTAATATATATCGACTTGAACTTTATTAATTTGCAAACTGGGTGACAAAGGAAGAACCAGGCCTCCTGAATATGAAAAGTAGAGTCTTGCATTCAGAAGAAGCTACTAAGAATATTATGGGGTGCTATGTAGGGGTGGGTTTCACATATTGTTGACACTGGTTCGCTCCATGGGAGCAGGATCGCTTCATTCACACATGAGCGCCCCTCTTGTGCATGTGCCCAGCCTCAAAAATGTGGCTCAATAGGATGGCATTACATCCGGGCAGGTGTATCGATCTTTCAATCCATCCATCCATCCATCCATCCATCCATCCATCTATCAACTATCATCTATCATCTATCTATCAATCAATCGATCAATCGATCTATCATGTATCCATCCATCCATCCATCCATCCATCATCTATCTATCTATCTATCTATCTATCTATCTATCTATCTATCTATCTATCTATCTATCTATCATTTATCCCTCCCTCCCTCTCTCCCTCTCCTATCTATCTATCTATCTATCTATCTATCTATCTATCTATCTATCTATCTATCTATCTATCTATCCATCCATCCATCCATCCATCCATCCATCCATCTATCCATCTATCATCTATCATCTATCTATCAATCGATCTATCTATCTATCATCTATCCATCCATTCCATCCATCCATCCATCCGTCTATCATCTATCTAGCTATCGATCGATCGATCTATCATCTATCTATCATCTATCCCTCCCTCCCTCTCTCCCTTATCTATCTATCTATCTATCTATCTATCTATCTATCTATCTATCTATCTATCTATCAATCATCTATTGATCAATCGATCAATCGATCTATCATCTATCTATCCATCCATTCCATCCATCCGTCTATCTATCTATCTATCTATCTATCTATCTATCTATCTATCTATCTATCTATCTATTGATCGATCAATCGATCTATCTATCATCTATCTATCATTTATCCCTCCCTCCCTCTCTCCCTCTCCTATCTATCTATCTATCTATCATCTATTGATCAATTGATCGATCGATCATCTATCTATCCATCCATTCCATCCATCCATCCGTCTATCATCTATCTATCTATCTATCTATCTATCTATCTATCTATCTATCTATCTATTGATCGATCAATCGATCTATCTATCATCTATCTATCATTTATCCCTCCCTCCCTCTCTCCCTCTCCTATCTATCTATCTATCATCTATTGATCAATTGATCGATCGATCATCTATCTATCCATCCATTCCATCCATCCATCCGTCTATCATCTATCTATCTATCTATCTATCTATCTATCTATCTATCTATCTATCTATCTATCTATCTATCTATTGATCGATCAATCGATCTATCTATCATCTATCTATCATTTATCCCTCCCTCCCTCTCTCCCTCTCCTATCTATCTATCTATCATCTATTGATCAATTGATCGATCGATCATCTATCTATCCATCCATTCCATCCGTCTATCATCTATCTATCTATCTATCTATCTATCTATCTATCTATCTATCTATCTATCTATCTATCTATCTCTATCTATCTATCTATCTATCTATCTATCTATCTGTCATCCATCATCCATCATCATCATCTATCATCTATCTATCTCTATCCCTCCCTCCCTCCCTCTCTCCCATCTATCTATCTATCTATCTATCTATCTATCTATCTATCTATCTATCTATCTATCTATCTATCTATCTATCCATCCATCCATCCATCCATCCATCCATCCATCTATCAACTATCATCTATCATCTATCTATCAATCAATCGATCAATCGATCTATCATGTATCCATCCATCCATCCATCCATCCATCCATCCATCCATCATCTATCTATCTATCTATCTATCTATCTATCTATCTATCTATCTATCTATCTATCTATCTATCATTTATCCCTCCCTCCCTCTCTCCCTCTCCTATCTATCTATCTATCTATCTATCTATCTATCTATCTATCTATCTATCTATCCATCCATCCATCCATCCATCCATCCATCTATCCATCTATCATCTATCATCTATCTATCAATCGATCTATCTATCTATCATCTATCCATCCATTCCATCCATCCATCCATCCGTCTATCATCTATCTAGCTATCGATCGATCGATCGATCTATCATCTATCTATCATCTATCCCTCCCTCCCTCTCTCCCTTATCTATCTATCTATCTATCTATCTATCTATCTATCTATCTATCTATCTATCTATCAATCATCTATTGATCAATCGATCAATCGATCTATCATCTATCTATCCATCCATTCCATCCATCCGTCTATCTATCTATCTATCTATCTATCTATCTATCTATCTATCTATCTATCTATCTATCTATCTATCTATTGATCGATCAATCGATCTATCTATCATCTATCTATCATTTATCCCTCCCTCCCTCTCTCCCTCTCCTATCTATCTATCTATCTATCATCTATTGATCAATTGATCGATCGATCATCTATCTATCCATCCATTCCATCCATCCATCCGTCTATCATCTATCTATCTATCTATCTATCTATCTATCTATCTATCTATCTATCTATCTATCTATCTATCTATCTATTGATCGATCAATCGATCTATCTATCATCTATCTATCATTTATCCCTCCCTCCCTCTCTCCCTCTCCTATCTATCTATCTATCATCTATTGATCAATTGATCGATCGATCATCTATCTATCCATCCATTCCATCCATCCATCCGTCTATCATCTATCTATCTATCTATCTATCTATCTATCTATCTATCTATCTATCTATCTATTGATCGATCAATCGATCTATCTATCATCTATCTATCATTTATCCCTCCCTCCCTCTCTCCCTCTCCTATCTATCTATCTATCATCTATTGATCAATTGATCGATCGATCATCTATCTATCCATCCATTCCATCCGTCTATCATCTATCTATCTATCTATCTATCTATCTATCTATCTATCTATCTATCTATCTATCTATCTATCTATCTATCTATCTATATCTATCTATCTATCTATCTATCTATCTGTCATCCATCATCCATCATCATCATCTATCATCTATCTATCTCTATCCCTCCCTCCCTCCCTCTCTCCCATCTATCTATCTATCTATCTATCTATCTATCTATCTATCTATCTATCTATCTATCTATCTATCCATCCATCCATCCATCCATCCATCCATCCATCCATCCATCCATCCATCCATCCATTTATCTATCTATCTATCTATCTATCTATCTATCTATCTATCTATCTATCTATCTATCTATCTATCTATCTATCTATCTATCTATCTATCTATCATCTCTACCTACTTACCTACCTACCTACCTATCTTTCTAAACTGCTCATCCGCTCTCTTGGTCGAGATGCCTTTGCTTACTTGGGAGGATAGTGAATGGATCTAGTCACTGAGGTCCAAAAGAACCAGAGGCCTCAGCAAATCAAGCTGTCATTTGGTTAATGAATTTGCCCCGGCTGATTATCAATGGATATTTGCTTGCTTAAGTAAGAAAAGGCCGTCCATTCTTAAAGATTTTTAGTCATACAGAAAGATAGCGAGGCAGTTTTGACGCCTGAACAGAAGAAGGAAGAAAATAAAGGGACCCAGGCAGTCTGCAGAATAAGAAAAAAAAATATAATCCTTTTCAGTCTCCATTTATACACTGAGAAGCAACACCGACGGGCAACAATAGAGTCATCAGCATCATCATTATTATTATTTTAGAAAAGCGAACATCAGCCTGCAGTCTGAATGCAGAGAGAAGGTCTCCAGCTGCTGTTGGATGTTGTGGGAGATGATGGCGAAGAAATAGGAAATCCAAAGAAATAAAATAAACCTCGGGAGACAGAGACGGCTGTTCTTCATCTCCTTTTGAGAGCCGTGCATTGTTGTTTACGGAACCCTTCACCCCTGACCGCTTGCTGAATCGAATACCTGCATAGGATAGAAACCGCTGTGGTCGTTTCAGGTTATGGGTGGAAGGAAAAAATCCAATTTTATGGACATAGTTTTTTCCCCCTTGCACCAAATTCATCAGATGACATCCCAGAGATTTTGTTTATTTTTATTTTTATTTTTAAAGCTAAAATCGGCGTTTTTGAAACGCTGGTTCTCCAGCATCTAGGCTTGGAAAGTCAACACGATGATATCAGAATGCATAGTTTCTGGCCATGTGCAGATAGCCTCCTCGCTGCTTTTGACAATAGTGGGTTTGAAACCAGTTCTGGATTCAGGATCCTTCTGGGCAGCCACAGGTAATTCCTCGACTTAACTACCACCCGTTTAGTGACCGTTGAAAGTGACAACGGCATTGAAAAAAGTGGCTTCTGATCCTTTTTCACACTTATGACCGTTGCAGCTTCCCTGTAGTCACCTGATCAAAATGCAAACGCTTGGCAACTGACTCATATTTACGACCATGTCCCAGGCAGCAGTGGGTTTCCAACTATATTTACCATTTGTTCGCCCTGTGTGTGTGCCACGATCTCTGCTACCAATTCGCACGAACCGGTACGAACCGATTGAATGCCACCTCTGGTCCCAGGGTCATGTGATCCAGTGGCGAAATGTAAAATTTGTTACTACCGGTTCTGTGGGCGTGGCTTGGTGTGTGGGGGGTGTTAATGTGACTGGGTGGGCGTGGCCTTGTTGTTGTTTTTTAACTTTTAAAAGCATTTTTTTCTACAACCTCCTCGGCTGAAGAGGTTGTTAAAAAAATGCTTTTAAAAGCCTCTGACGATCAGGCAACTCAGCTGGGATCGTCAGAGGCATTTAAAAGAAAAAAACTTTCTTCTGATCAGGCAACTCAGCTTGGATCGTCAGAGGCATTTAAAAGAAAAAGACTTTCTTCTGATCAGGCAACTCAGCTTGGATCGTCAGAGGCATTTAAAAGAAAAAAACCCTCTTCCGATCAGGCAACTCAGCTTGGATCGTCAGAGGCATTTAAAAGAAAAAAACCCTCTTCCGATCAGGCAACTCAGCTTGGATCGTCAGAGGCTCTTAAGAGCATTTTTTTTCTACAACCTCTTCAGAGGTATTTTTGTAGGAAAAAATGCTTTTAAAAGCCTTTGACAATCCCAGCTGAGCCGCGCGATCATCAGAGGCTTTTTTTAAAAAAAATTAAAAGCATTTTTTCGGCCGAAGAGTTTGTAGAAAAAATGCTTTTAAAAACTAAAAAAAAAAGCCTCTGATTTGCGCGGCTCAGCTGGGCATGGATTGGGCGATCCGGTCCGAACCGGGAGCATTTCACCCCTGGGTTGGATGCAGGATTAGCCACGTGCTGGCTGGGGAATTCTGGGAGTTGAAGTCCACAAGTCTTAAAGCGGCCAAGGTTGGACACCTCTTGCCTTGAGCATTCCTGAATACTAGCCTTCAAGAATTGATTAAATTCACACCCAGATACACAGCCCCCACCACCCCACACACACACACACAGCCACACGAAAAGCTGGAAAGCATTACAGAACATACGTGGAAGAGGACATTAAGAGGGATGATAAGGTCATCGTGCAGAGCCCCAAAGTCGAAAGCGGAAGAGTTAAAGCTCCCTGGACACTTCTGACCTCCTTCTTCGGCAGTCATTACCCTGGCCCCATATGATCTCCTAATGAAAAAAACCCCATAACTAAGGGCTTAGGGGAATCTTAACTCTGAATCTCCCGGCTTCAGCCAGGTTTAAATCACCGCCTTAATGTTGCATTAAAATGGAAGTTCCCTTGAGCCACAAATTAACTCCAAGACAGAAAGCCAAGGATACGAGAAAGATTGGGAAGGTTGGATGACGATTTATGCTCGGAAAGGGCGGGTCGGCCCGAACACCACGAGAATGCCAAGTGGGTTTTTTTCAAGGTTGAAACACAAGGGCAACAGAAGGTTCTGAGCATCATCTATTTGAGGCAGATGGAATGAGTCGGAGTCAGGATAAGAGAATTGGAAGGGACCCTGGAGGTCTTCTAGTCCAACCCCCTGCTTAGGCAGGAAACCCTACACCACTTCGGACAACATCTTCTTTAAAACTTCCAGTGTTGGAGCATTCACAACTTCTGGAGGCAAGTCGTTCCACTGGTTAATTGTTCTCACCGTCAGGAAATGTCTCCTTAATTCTAAGTTGCTTCTCTCCTTGGTTAGTTTCCATCCGTTGCTTCTTCTCCTGCCTTTTGGTGCTTTGGAGAAGAGGTTGACCCTCTCCTCTTTGAGGCAGCCCCTTAGATATTGGAAAATTCCTATCATGTTACTCAAGGGTGTGTTTCACTTACCTTTGCTACTGGTTCACTCGCTTCGCATACGCAGATTGTATTTGATGAGCCTCCTGCCGCTGTTTCTACCGGTTCGTGCGAATTGGTAGCAACCCACCAACTAATGTCACCGTTAGTCCTTCTCTTCACTACACTAGACATACCAAATTCTTTCAACCATTCTTCATATATTTTAGCTTCCAAGTCTCCTAATAACAGTAGCACGTAGATCAGTGATGGCTAACCTTTTTGCCATTGCGTGCCAAAAACAGGAGGAGTGCAGGGGGGGGGGTCGTGTGTGCGCGTGCTCCCTCATGCCCCCCCACATCCTACGCATGCACGCGACATCTCCCCCCCCGCACTCCTCATTTTATTGACCTCAGAAGGATGGAAGGCTGAGTCAACCTTGAGCCTGGTGAGATTCGAACTGCCAAACTGCTGGCAGCCAGCAGTCGGCAGAAGTGGCCTGCAGCACTGCACTCTAACCACTGCGCCACCGTGGCTCCTAATCCTCTTGGTTGCTCTTCTCTGCACTCTTTCTGTTTAAATTGCCATGACTAAAACTGGATGCAATATTCCATGGAATGGAGTCCAGCCTTCGTTTGCCTCAGTTTATGAGATCACCAGGATATTGTGAGTTCTAGTACCAAAACCCGGCACCAAGGATAACTTTGGACCAATTCCCAGGAGACTGTGAATTCTAGTGCCACCTTAGGCATAAGAGCCAACTGGGTGATTTTACGCCAGTCCCCTTTTCACTGTAGGAGAAGGAGCGGCAAAAGATGGAGGCGGAGTGAAACGAGGGTTCAGCTTAGAATCTCTACATAGTCACAAATGAGCTCAATTCAACCTACTTTGAATTCCATTGATCCTTACCTAACTCCTGGCAGGTGCTATTAAATTAAATCAGTTTAATTGGACCTTCGCAGGTGGACTTGGTCTTCCGCACCTGACAATATTCTTAAATCAAAATTTTATCCAAGCAGGGTTGAGTAGGAACAATAAATTGTATTGTTGCTCCATTTGTCCTTTTGAGGCTGGCTAGCACGCTAAAGCTGTACTTTCTTTGCAAAAAGAGGTCCTAATCCAGGACTCCAAAATAACTTGGAGATCTGTAGATAAATTTCAGGAATTGAATTTTTTTGGGGGGGGGGGAGTACAAAAATGACAACTATTTTTTTTTACTAACTTCTAAATGAATATTAGCTCCTCGTGCCATCGTGCATCTAGGCAGCCAAATAATTTATGGCTCCTGAACTCCAAAAATGTTTGTTAACCTCAATGCATCTCGCCACTTAAAAGTTACGATACCCTAAAGGCGAGTGTTAATTATTGATTTAATAGATCAATGTAGAAACCCACACATATATTACCGTGTTACCTATTTGTTATTTCGGTAACGGCGTTTCAGCACCATTGATCGTCTTTTGTGATATCATCTGTATCGGTGTGTTTTCTTTTATGCCTTTGAATACATTATCCTCGAGAAAAAGATTATAGATTTTACCAGCCGTCTTAAAAGGGTCCAGGGCACAAGGAAGTCAACCCTCCCAGAGACCCTTAGATGTGGTAGATAATTTGCAATTACGCCGTTTTTACAATCAGACTGAAGCTGTGCAGGCTGACAACGGACTGAAGCCAACATCAACCTGGTGCCCCCCCCCCCCCAATTATGTTGGCGACTAATCCCTTCCCCCGTCGCAGCTGAGGATTCAGAGGCAGGGTGTTCTCCAAAATATCAGCCATGGAGGCCATCTTTGTCTTTGGATCTTCACTGCTTCAGTGCTTCCCAGAGCACTTAGTGCTCTGGGAAACTGGGAAGGGGCAGGGATGAACTCTACTTACCTTCCCAACCAGTTCATGCTCAGAGGGTTAAAAAAAACGACGACTAGGCAGGTGGGCGGAGTCTCGGGCCGACATTGCTACCGGTTCTCCGAATCACCGGCCGCCATCACTACCAGTTCGGTCGAACCATACTGAACCGGGAGCTTTTCACCCCTGGGAGGAGGGGATTGCATGGAATTGCAGGGATATCTAGCCATAATAACATTCTTTTCTCAGAGAATCAAGGCCGTCTTGCCCTGCATCTGGAGGGGTGTGACTGGGAGGCATCTCCAGTTGGGAGGGTGCTTTGATTGGACCATGTGATGGACATGTGGGTGCAGGGGGAGGGACCTGGACTTTCTTTTGGGTGGGGAAAACCTGGAAGCTTTCAGATTCGGCTTTTCACAGATGTGCCAATAGGACATCTCTAATAAAGTGGAACTTTGAGGAACTTCTAACCTTGGAGTTTTCTTGCATGAGGGGTGATGCTTGGAACCCTGACACAAAAGATCTGGAAGGAATTAAGAAGGCTGGACTTGATTTTCTTCCTTCCATAAGTTGCGTGTGTCCAGGCAATCCTCGACTTACGACCACAATTGAGCGCAATTTTTTTTTTGCAAAACGAGACATTTCTTGAGTGACTTTTGCCCTGTTTTATTACCTTTCTTTTCGCTTCCTTCCTCTCTCCCTTTCCTTCTTTCCTTCCTTCCTTCTTTGTCTCCTTGCTTCCTTCCTTCTTCCTTCCTTCCTTCCTTCCTTCCTTCCTTCCTTCCTTCCTTCCTTCCTTCCTTCCTTCCTTCCTTTCTTTTCAGCTCCTTTTCCCAACTTCACTCTCTTGCATTGCCTTTCTGGACCATCTGTCTTTCTGACCAGCATCTAGTGGCCATGAGTTCCACCGGCACGATGGCCCAAAGAGAGAGAGAGAGAGATAGCTCTTGATGACCAGGAGATAGTAGTGATGTGTACATACACGGGGCCTAATTAGGAAACTACACCCCCCCACACCACTAATAAAAAAATCAATCAATTAAAAAACAATGAGATTTTTCCCCAGGACAATTCCCGCTCCCCTTTTCCTTGGCCCCCTAAGACAACAAATATAACCTTGTCAGTCTGGATTACTTTCTTAATGTCAGGCTTGTTTCTGCATAATTTGGCTCAGTCTAGGGGGAGAACAGAGGGTGGGGTGGGAGGGGGTCTCTCTAATTAATCTGGATGACCCCACGCCTCTCTTACTGCAGCGAAAGACAAACACCAAGCAGGACACAAATTGCATTTAAATTAATCTCAGGGAGATAATTTGGGGCCCATCCCGTTGGTTTAGGATCAATTTTAATAAGCTGGAATCGAGGCGACCGACCAACCAATCGGAAAAGGAGTTTTGACAGCCGGTTCTGTTTCCCCCTGACCGACAGCTGCGGTGGAAAGTTTCATTCAGGGCAGAAAAAGGGGACCCTTTCGGACGGGCTGAGAAGATGGAGAGATTGCCGGCCAGCCCAGCCAGGAAAGGGGACGTTTCGAACAGGTGATCAGATGTGCTCGGACCGGCTCTCCGTCCAGAGATGCGGTCGAGGTTTGAAATGGTGGGGCTGCTTTGTTTTGGGGGGAGAGAGATGGGGGGGAAAAATGATTGGGAAAAGTCATGAATCATTTCGCCCCACTCAGGTCCTCCTTCCAAAATCTCCTTTGGCTGTTTTGGAAGAGAATTGAGTATGGAACAGGAAATGTATTTATGTATTATTTATATAATATGAAAACATTAAATGTGTGCATATGTATATAGATAGAATGAATATATATATTATATCTATCATCTCTCTCTCTCTCTCTCTCTATCATTTCTGTCTCTCTAATCTCTCTCTCTGTCATCTATCTATATCTATCTCTTATCATATCTATCTATCATTCTTTCTCTAATCTCTCTCTATCTCTATCATCTATCTATCTATCTATCTATCTATCTATCTATCTATCTATCTATCTATCTATCTATCTATCTATCATCTATCTATCTATCTATCATCTATCTATCTATCTATCATCTCTCTCTTTCTCTCTAATTTCTCTCTCTCTCTATCTATATCAGATATATATCTATCATCTCTCTCTCTAATCTCTCTTATCATCAATCTATATCATATCATATCTATCTATCTATCTATCTATCTATCTATCTATCTATCTATCTATCTATCTATCTATCTATCTATCTATCTATCTATCTATCTATCATCTATCTATCTATCTATATCTATCTATCTATCTATCTATCTATCTATCTATCTATCTATCTATCTATCTATCTATCTATCTATCTATCATCTATCTATCATTCTTTCTCTAATCTCTCTCTCTCTCTCTCTATCAGATATCTATCGATCTATCTATCATTCCAACCATCCAGCCATCATCTATCTATCTATCTATCATCTATCTATCTCTATATCTATCTATCTATCTATCTATCTATCTATCTATCTATCTATCTATCTATCTATCTATCTATCATCTCTCTCTTTCTCTCTAATCTCTCTCTCTATCTAATTCAGATATATATCTATCATCTCTCTCTCTAATCTCTCTATCATCTATCTATCTCTATCTATCTATCTATCTATCTATCTATCTATCTATCTATCTATCTATCTATCTCTATCATCTCTCTCTCTCTCTAATCTCACTCTCTATCATCTATCTATATCTATCTATCTACAGTATGTTTCACTTCTCATTTAAGAAGCTCCTTCAGTTCTACCTAACTGGTGGGGAATTCCAGCTGAAAGTCACCCAACTGGCTTTGATGCCTAAGGCGGGACTAGAACTCACCGTCTCCTGGTGATCGGCCCAAACTCACTCAGTCAGCTTTCATGCCTAAGGTGGGACTAGAACTCACCGTCTCCCGGTCTCTAGGCTACCACTTTAACCACTAGACCAAGGAGTATCTGTATATAATATATATGTGTATGTAAGCAAGAATCGGAGGAGAAAAAGCTCTTTCATTTTTCTGAGATAGCTAATGATACAGATTCTTTTCTTAATGAATCGAAGGTTTGAAGCAGCAGGATAAAAGACGCAGATCCCATTAACATCCTTTGTTTAATCTTTCCTAACAAGAACGAAAACAGCCCATCGAAAGCACTTGAACCCGGTTTTCATTTCTGCCGCTTTGATTTGCCTATAACGGATAACCTTTCATCGCATTTGATTCTCGTTAAGTCGCGGTTGAGGGTTCCCGGTGGGCGGGGCAATGGCTCGGTGGGCGGGGCTTGGATTTTCTCCTCTTTTTTTTCCCCTAGGAAGTTCTAGGAACAATTTTAAGCCCGTTGTCGGCTTAACTCTGCAGCTTTTGTGTGTTGTTTATCACAGTGTGCGGTAGGGATTCCTCGACTTACGGCCACAATTGAGCTCAAACTTTCTGCCGCTGAGACATTTGTTAAGTGAGTTTTGCCTTATTTTACGACCTGTCTTGCACGAGTTGTTCCGTGAATAACAACCAGTAGTGAGATTAGGCGGTTCGGGCCGGTTCAAGAGAACCGGTGGTTAAATTGCTGGCTGGCTCTGACCCGCCCCATCCCTCCACTTTCAGGAGTCCCGACTCACCCCATTTTGGCTCCCAGGTAAGTGCAGAGAAGCCTCCTAAGCAGTCGTGAAATGTAAAATTTGTTACTACCGGTTCTGTGGGCGTGGCTTGGTGGGGGTGGGGTAATGTGACTGAGTGGGCGTGGCCAACTTTTTTTTTTTAACTTTTAAAAACATTTTTTCTACAACCTCTTCAGCTGAAGAGGTCATTAAAAATGCTTTTAAAAGCCTCTGACGATCCCAGCTAAGTTGCCTGATCAGCAGAGGCTTTTTTTTTTACTTTGAAAAGCATTTTTTCTGAAGAGGTCGTAAAAAAAATGCTTTTAAAAGCCTCTGACGATCCCAGCTGAGCCGCACGATCATCAGAGGCTTTTTAAAAAACTTTTAAAAGCATTTTTTCTACAATCTCTTCCGCCGAAGAGGTCGTAAAAAAAATGCTTTTAAAAGCCTCCGATGATCCCAGCTGAGCCGCGCGATCATCAGAGGCTTTTCTTTTTTTTAACTTTTAAAAGCATTTTTTCGGCCGAAGAGGTTGTAGAAAAAATGCTTTTAAAAATAATAATAAAAAAAGCCTCTGATGATCGCACGGCTCAGCTGGGCATGGAGGGGGTGAGGCAGGGATTTTTGCTACCGGTTCTCTGAACCAGCCACCTCCATCGCTACCAGATCAGGCAATCCGGTCTGAACTGGGAACATTTCACCCCTGCTCCTAGGCCAAAAATGGGGCACCGGGGGGGGGGTTAGTGTGTCCCCCTGCGACCCATTTTTGCTCCCGGGGGATTGCAAGAGGCCGAGTGCTGCCTGTCACACACCCCTGGCCACGCCCACTATGGCCACGCCCACCCAGCCAGTCATTAGGGCAGAGAACCAATTGTCAAATTATTTGAATCCCACCACTGATAACAACTAGCTTCTCAAATGCTTGATAAGTCATAAGTATGGCAAGCATTTGAATTTTGATTACGTGACTGTCGGGATGCTGTAACAGTCGTAAGTGTGAAAAACGGTCACAAATCCCTTTTTTCCCATGCCACGGTAACTTTGAACAGTCACTAAATGAAATGTTGTATTTGGAGGACTATCTGTATTTGAAACTTCCAATTTTTTTGAGGGGGGAGGAGGAGGAGGAGGAGGAAGAGGCTGTGACAGGTTTTTTTTCAGCCTTGCCTCACGGTTATAGGAAACAAAATTTTCATATTTTTACAGAACTATGCAGGATCGGCATAGGTGGTCCTTGACTTACGACCACAATTAGGAGAGGCTAGAAAAGACGGCTGTTAAGTGAAAACGGCCCCCGATTTTAGACCAATTTGGCAAGGGATGTTAAGTGAATCACACAGTCGTTAAGTGAAACCCCTTGACTTTGCTTCGGGGAAACCAGGGGGCAAGGTGGGTGGCAAACGCTGGTCAGGTGGCCGCAGGCCGATGCAATGGTCATAAATGCAGGACAGCGGCCAAGCAATCTGAATTTTGATCCTGGATGCTGTAACGGTCGTAAGCGTGAACACCAGTGCGATTCTGACTTCGAATAGTCACTAAGATGAGGACTTCTTGTTACTTGGCAGACCATCACTTGCAAGGATGCTACAGCAGCCCCCTTCTATCCGACGCCCCCATCCTGCCCCATTAGGTTGCTGGAGGCCTTGAGCCTTCTCCCCCCCACCTGATCACAACTTGGTCTACTTACCTTTTCTGTAGATCTCCTTCGGGAAGCAGTAGATCTAACCCATGGCCTATTTATAGGGAATATAGGAATCCTACACTCACAACACAATCCTATCCGGTCTTAACTGACAACGGAAATTGTAAGCGGGAAGTCAGTTTGGTCTAGTGGTTAAGGCACCAGGCTAAAAACCGGGAGACCGTGAGTTCTAGTCCTGCCTAAAGGCATGAAAGCCGCTGGGTGACTTTGGACCAATCACCAGGAGACTGGGAGGTCTAGTCCCGCCTTAGGCATAAAAGGCGGCTGGGTGACTATGGGCCAATCACCAGAAGACAGTGAGTTCTAGTCCCTCCTTAGGCATGAAAGCCAACTGGGTGACTTTGGGCCAATCACCAGGAGACAGTAAGTTCTAGTTCCTCTTTAGGCATGAAAGCCAGCTGGGTGACTTTGGGCCAATCACCAGGAGACTGGGAGTTCTAGTCCCTCCTTAGGCATGAAAGCCAACTGGGTGACTTTGGGCCAATCACTAGGAGACGGTGAATTCTAGTACTGCTTTAGGCATGAAAGCCGGCTGAGTGATTTTGGGCCAATCATCAGGAGACTGAGAGTTCTAGTCCCTCCTTAAGCATGAAAGCCAGCTGGGTGACTGTGGGCAAATCACCAGAAGACAGTGAGTTCTAGTCCCTCCTTAGGCATGAAAGCCAACTGGGTGACTTTGGGCCAATCACCAGGAGACAGTAAGTTCTAGTTCCTCTTTAGGCATGAAAGCCAGCTGGGTGACTTTGGGCCAATCACCAGGAGACTGGGAGTTCTAGTCCCTCCTTAGGCATGAAAGCCAGCTGGGTAACTTTGGGCCAATCACCAGGAGACGGTGATTCTAGTACTGCTTTAGGCATGAAAGCCGGCTGAGTGATTTTGGGCCAATCACCAGGAGACTGAGAGTTCTAGTCCTCCTTTAGGCACAAAATTTACATTCAGATGCTCATATTTATGACAGTTGGGTGTCCTGGAGGGAGAGGGGTTACGTGATCCTCTTTTGAGACCTTCTGACAAGCCAAGTCCACGGGGAAGCCGGATTCACTGAATGACCATGTTGCTAATTTAACAACGGCAGTTACTCGTTTAGCAACGGTGTCAAGGAAGGTCCTAAAATGGGGCTAAGCTCACTTAACAAGCATCTCACTTAGTAATGTAAGTTTTGGGGCTCCGTTGCTGTCGTAAGTTGAGGACTACCTCCCTATGCAATTGCAGCCGACTCTCCGCTGCAGCCAGAAATACCGCCCTCCAGGCAGCTGACCGTATTCATAAAATGAGATTTAACAATTAAAAAAACCGCAGTTAGCAGCCACCAAGGTAGAAAAAGAACGTCAGAAGTGGTATCAGGGGAACAAATTCTGCATTCAGAGCCCAAATATTGAACAACGAAGGGCATTTAGGCAAATATTTGAAAACCCGGAGATCATTTCACATCCCAAACAAATCAAAGAGAAAAAGAATAATATTTTTCTTTGTTTTTTTCTTCTTCTGTGCATTTTGCTCCTCGTTCTCTCTCTATCAAAAAGATGCAACCGAAGTGTTTTTTTAAAGATATACAGGAAGTAATTATATACTGTACAAAATATTTATGTGAAAATATTTACAGACCCCTCGCATCCTGGACATAAACCATTTCAACTCCTACCCTCAAAACGACACTATAGAGCACTGCACACCAGAACAACTAGACACAAGGACAGTTTTTCCCCGAATGCCATCACTCTGCTTAACAACTAATTCCCTCAACACTGTCAAACTATTCACTAAGTCTGCATTACTATTAATCTTCTCATCGTTCCCATCACCCATCTCCTCCCACCTATGACTGTACGACTGTAACCTTGTTGCTGGTATCCTTAAGATATATATATAAAATCTAGAAACTAGTGGATTATGATTTCACTGAACTAGGGCTGCAGAAAAATCTTGGTTTACGTAGGAAAAACCTGGCTAAGAGAAATACCACATAAATCCTACGAAAAAGGAAGAAAACAAAAAGTGTACCTTTACAGGGAGGATACATGAGATGTGGGTGTGGCTAACTGATGATGGCTAACAAGCCAGAAATAGATCTATATTAGTCTCCCAATGGGCAGCATAGGGCCTGCTGGCTGCCAGAAGAAAAAAAGCCTAGAAACTAGTGGATTGTGATTTCATTGAACTAGGGCTGCAGAAAAATCTTGGTTTTCGTAGGAAAAACCTGGCTAAGAGAAATACATATATATATATGTATGTATATATATATATATATAAATTTGATTTATATGCCGTCCTTCTCCAGAGACTCAAGGCGGCTTACAATGTGTTAAGCAATAGCCTTCATACTTTTGTATATTTTATACAAAGTCAGCTTATTGCCCCCACAAACTGGGTCCTCAATTTACCCACCTTAGAAAGGAAGGAAGGCTGAGTCAACCTTGAGCCTGGTGAGATTCGAACTTACAGTAATTGCAGACAGCTGGTGTTAATCACAATGCTTTAGTCTGCTGAGCCACCAGGCCCTTTAAGATTTATATTGACTGCTTCCTTATGACTGTTATTAAGTGTTGTACTCAGGGGTGAAATTCAGCAGGTTCTAACAGGTTCTGGAAAACCAGTAGTGGAAATTTTGAGCAATTCAGAAAACCGGTAGCGGAAATTTTGAGTATTTCAGAAAACCAGCAAATACCACCTCTGGTTGGCCCCAGAGTGGGGTGGGAATGGAAATTTTGCAATATTCTTCCCCCAGGAGTGGGGAGGGAATGGGGATTTTGCAGTACCCTTCCCCTGCCACGCCCACAGAACCGATAGTAAAAAAAATTGGATTTCACCACTGGTTGTATCTTATGATTCGTGACGAATGTATCTTTCCTTTTATGTACACCGAGAGCGTATGTACCAAGACAAATTCCTTCTGTGTCCAATCACATTTGGCCAATAAAGAATTCTATGTTGCAATGAATTTAAGTTAAATTAAATTAAATCCCATTTTATTTTGCCGATGGGTCCTGCCACTCCTTTGTCACAGTTTTGAGGGAGTGCAGTCCTTAGGGTACCAACCACGAGCTGAGTTTAATTCTTTGAGCCCTAACACTGCATAACGATGAACCCCAATTTTCAAAATCTACTTCAAAGATGATTAAAGATGGAAAAATGCTGAAATATCTACAATTGAGGTGTGGACA
The DNA here is from genome assembly GCA_038048745.1 of Coluber constrictor foxii. Classification (NCBI taxonomy): domain Eukaryota; kingdom Metazoa; phylum Chordata; class Lepidosauria; order Squamata; family Colubridae; genus Coluber; species Coluber constrictor. The sequence goes on along the minus strand of CM075964.1, from coordinate 90,731,118 downwards.
GTGAAGAAGGGAAAATTTGCTGAAATGGCTAAATTGCACCGTTTCATTACAGAAGGAAGGAGAACTACTTTTATTGGACCAAGAAAATCCTGGTGATTTGGGGATTAATTAATGAAATATGGTTGTTGATGGGGAAACCAAGATATGTGGTCTGGGAGGAGAGAAACAGAATTAGCCATGTTCATAACAGATTGGAAATTCCTTCTTTGAATATTTTTTTTCCTTTTTTCTCCTTCATTGATTATTTTTCACTGGTCTTTTTGTATCTTTTTCTTTTTTCTAACTTTCCTTTTATGCTATTGTGATTTTTTAAAAATCCTGCACGGAATTTTTCTTCAATAATAATTACATATTAAAAAGAACCACATTGTCTAAGGCTTGAATTGATAGGCTCCTCTATCTAGTCTTCTCAAAATAGTTTTTAGATGATAGATAATAGCTAGATAATAGAGATAGCTAGCTAGTTAGCTAGATGCTGGATAGATGATAGATGATAGATAGCTGGATAACTGTAGATAGATGCTAGATAGATAATAGAGAGATAAAGAGAGAGAACAGAAAGAGATAAATCACATATAATTAAAATAAACAAAAGATAGATAAATAGATAGATAGATAGATAGATGATAGATAGATAGATGGATAGATAGATAGAAGATAGACAGACAGATATGAATATACTGTAGATAGATACAAATAGATAACGAGAGATAAGAGATGATAGATAGAAAGATATAGAGATAGATGCTAGATAGATAATAGACAGATAAATATTAAAGCTAGATAACAGAAAGAAAGAAATAATATATAATTAAAATAAATAACAGATAGAAACAGACAGATACTTATACAAATAGATAAAGAGAGACATAAGAGATAAGATAGAAATAGATATAGTGATAGAGATAGATAGATAGATAGATAGATAGATAGATAGATAGATAGATAGATAGATAGATATAAATATACTATAGATAGATACAAATAGATAACGAGATAAGACATGATAGAAAGATATAAAGATAGATGCTAGATAGATAATAGACAGATAAATATTAAAGATAGATAACAGAAAGAAATAGATAATATATAATTAAAATAAATAACAGATAGAAACAGATATACTTATACAAATAGATAAAGAGAGAGAGACATAAGAGATATGATAGATAGAAATAGATAGATATAGTGATATAGATAGATAGATAGATAGATAGATAGATAGATAGATAGAGATAGATAGATAGATAGATGATAGATAGATAGATAGATAGATAGATAGATAGATAGATAGATAGATAGATAGATAGATAGATAGATAGATAGATAGATAGATAGATAGATGCCCATCGGGGCCTGGGGTTATCATAGTGCAAAATGTCTCTTCATTGCTCTGGCATCTTTGCAAATCCACTCTCAATCAAATCTGATAATTTAATTTCCCCTGTGTGCTAACTGCCGTGATGACATGATGGTAATGGTGATGATAACTGTCTCTGGCTGATGAGCATTTGTGCAACATCACATAGACCTTCCTGATTAGAGAGACATCGCTAACATCCCATGCCAGGTGGGATCCGCACGGAGCATATCTTTCTCAACCTTAGCAACTTTAAGAGCTACGCTGGCTGGGGAATTCTGGGAACTGAAGTCCAGACCTCTTACAATTGCCAAGGTTGAGAAACAATGGAATAGAATAGATCTGACAGAGCAACATTTCACCTGCTACCCAAAGGCCTAATCTGGCCGAGTCACCCAGGTCCTGACACTGACCAAAAGCAAGTGGAGACCGAGGCAACCAGCAGTAGGGATTCTGGGAACTGAAGTCCACAGTTGCCAAGTCTAAAAAACACTGGGTCAACCACTGGGTGGTACTTAAGTTTAACTAGGATATGTACTCAACCCTGACTTCTCTTTAGAAGGCCAGATCCTGAAGAGGAAACTCAAATCCTTTGGCCACCTAATGAGAAGGAAGGACTCCCTGGAGAAGAGCCTAATGCTGGGAACGACGGAGGGCAAAAGAAGAAGGAGACAGCAGAGAACGAGATGGCTGGATGGAGTCACTGAAGCAGTCGGCGTGAGCTTCAATGGACTCCAGAGGATGGTAGAAGACAGGAAAACCTAGAGGAACGTTGTCCACAGGGTCGCGATAGGTCGGACACGACTTTGCAACTAACAGCAACAGGAGATGTACATCCAGCGTCTTTCAACTTGAAGACTTGTGGACTTCAACTCCCAGAATTCCCCACCCAGTGTTTATTTATTTATTTATTTTATTTTATTGAATTTATATACTGCCCTTCTCCCCGAAGGGACTCAGTTCTTGGAATTAAACTTGACACACGTCTTCAAGTTGCTAAAGTTGAGAAACATCTGGAGATGTTCCACCTGGACAATTGAGGAGCGTATTCTCACAAGATCTCTTAGTAACCCAGAACTTACCAGTAATATTTTTTTTAAAAAAGATGAACATCTACCCTCAAGATAAGTTTCCTCCTTTCAGGAGAAAGCAAGGACTTCCTCCAAGAATTCTCAGCAGTACTTCCAGTGACTTGGGAATTTATTTTTTTTAATTTGATTTATATGCCGCCCTTCTCCGGAGACTCAGGGTGGCTTACAATGCATTAAGCAATAGCCTTCATACTTTTGTATATTTATACAAAGTCAGCTTATTGCCCCCACAAACTGGGTCCTCAATTGACCTACCTTAGAAAGGATGGAAGGCTGAGTCAACCTTGAACCTGGTGAGATTCAAGCTTACAGTAATTGCAGACAGCTGGTGTTAAACACAATGCTTTTAATCTGCTGAGCTACCAGGCTCTTTTGGCAACGAAGTCTATTCCATCTTCTGAAAGATGTCCAGCTATCCATGAAAGGTGATTTCCAAAGCACAGAAGGCTTGAGAAGAAGCAATGGATGGAAACTAATCAAGGAGCGAATCAGCCTAGAACTAAACGAATTAGAACTCCATAGACATAAACCTAAAACTAAGGAGAAATTTCCTGACAGTAGAAACAATGAATCAGTGGGACAACTTGCCTTCCAGAAATTGTGAACGCTCCAATGCTAGAAGAGATTGGGCAATTGTTTGTCTGGAATGGTATAGAGTCTCCAGCTTGACCATAAGTTGGACTAGAACAGGGGTCTCCAACCTTGGCAACTTTAAGACTTGTGGAGGTCAACTCCAAGAGTTCCTCAGGCTGAGGAACTCTTAGAGTTGACCTCCACAAGTCTTAAAGTTGCCAGGGTTGGAGACCCCTGGACTAAAAGACTTCCAAAGTCTCTTCCAACTGTGTTATTCAATTATCATTCTGTTATTATTATTCTGTTATTTAATACAGAAGCCCTCAAGATGCCATCAGACCAGTCACCAGACTCCCGGTTAGCTCATTGAATCTTCTGTCAATGTTGGTCCTTCAGCAGAAGATTCCTCTCCTTTTTCGGCCCCCAGCATCTTCCCAGCTCCAAGAAGATCCCTTTCAAACGTTTTTCCCAGTCCAAATTTTTGGCCGGGAAGGAAACACCTTCTCTCTTCCTATTCCCCTTCCCATTTTTGGGAATGCGGAATTTTTGGTCACCTCCAGGTGGCGCCCCAGTGTTGGTTTTGAAGCCCTTGGCAGGAAAGCTCACTCTGCAATTGTATATTATTTATTCTCCAGCCATGCCTGATTTATTTAGCAAGAAAATCTGGTTTTTATCAACATCCCATGCCAGGAGAGACCTGGGCAACGTTGCCCACTGAAGTAAAAGAAGAAGAAGGAGAAGAAAGCTGGAAATAATTAAGCTGCTAGTCTCTCTTTTGTTAGAAATGTGTTTTGCAAGACGACTTTGAGGGATCATGTTTAAGGGTCTCGGAAGCTTGGAATAAAAATCAAAAAATCAAAAAAGGGGGATCTTAAAAGAGACAGAGAAGAAGAGAAGGAGCAGTTTTGCAAGAATCATTCTACACAAAGAGTCCTGGACTTACGACAATTCACTTAGTGGCCATTCAAAGCAGCAGTAGAATTCAAGTTTGTATTTTTTTACTACCGGTTCTATGGGCGTGGCTTGGGCATGGCATGGCTTGGTGGGTGTGGCTTGGTGGGCATGGCAGGGGAAGGATACTGCAAAATTCCCATTCCCACCTCACTCCAGGGGAAGGATACTGCAAAATCCACATTCCCACCCCACACCAGGGGAAGGATATAGCAAAATCCAAATTCCCACCCCACTCCTGAGGGAAGGATACTGCAAAATCACCCCACCCCACCCCACCTTCTATTCTATTCTATTCTATTCTATTCTATTCTATTCTATTCTATTCTATTCTATTCTATTCTATTCTATTCTACCCCACCCCATCTTCTCTTCTCTTCCCTTCCCTTCCCTTCCCTTCCCTTCCCTTCCACTCCACTCCACTCCACTCCACTCCACTCCACTCCACTCCTCTCCTCTCCTCTCCTCTCCTCTCCTCTTCTCTTCTCTTCTCTTCTCTCCTCTCCTCTCCTCTCCTCTCCTCTCCTCTTCTCTTCTCTTCTCTTCTCTTCTCTTCTCTTCTATTCCATTCCATTCCCTGGAAATTCTTTGCTGGCTTGTCTTTTCACATTGCACAGAGGAATGCCTAGGAAATGTATGAAATATTAAGCATTTCATACATTGTCACCCAATTTTTGGCATTCGATAAATTTCCCAGGCATTCTCTACAAAGTGCCTAATTTCACACATTGACAGTAAAACATATACACCAGGTGGGTCCATCTGTCATGCGCTTCATCGGAGGAGAAGTCTCAAGCAAACAGCGGCATCTGAATGAACGTTAGAATTGACTTCCAAGCATTTCCCCTCCACCCACTTCTCACTTCCGTATCCCCAAAAGCCACTTAGAATCATAGATTAATGGTGTCGGAAGGGCAGTGATGGGATTCAGCCGGTTCGCAGCACTTCGGGCGAACCGGTTGTTAACTTTCTGAGCAGTTTGGCAAACTGGTTGTTGGAAGAAATCATGAGGGCAGAGAACCGGTTGTTAAATTAATTGAATCCCACCACTGTGGAAGGGACTCTGAAGGTCTTCGAGTCTACCCCCCAATTTTTTTTTAAAATTAGATTTATATGCCACCCTTCTCCGGAGACTCAGGGCGGCTTACAATGCATTAAGCAATAGCCTTCATACTTTTGTATATTTTTTATACAAAGTCAGCTTATTGCCCCCACAAACTGGGTCCTCAATTTACCTACCTTAGAAAGGATGGAAGGCTGAGTCTACCTTGAGCCTTGAACTCGCATAATTGCAGACAGCTGGGTGTTAATAACAGGCTATCTAGCCCATCCAGCTATCTGAGCTATCTAATGAATCCATTACGTAGAGAGTAATAAAGCCAGGATCAAAATCTAATAGGATTGTTATCCTGCCATTATTACTTTATAAGAAATTTAAGGCAGTGAACATATCTAATCCTCCTTCCTCTTCCCCTTTCTGTGAGGTGGGTTGGGCTGAGAGAGAGAGGGACAGCCCCAAACTCACAAACCAGCGGTGAAAAGCTCCCGGTTCGGACCGGATCGCCCGATCCGGTAGCGATGGTGGTGCGTGGTTCGGAGAACCGGTAGTAAAAATCCCTATGCCCACCCAATCGCCCGGTCGCCTGCTTGCCGCTTCTTTTTTTAAAAAAAATGCTTTTAAAAGGTTAAAAAAAAGGTTGAGCTGCCTGATCATCAGAGCCTTTTAAAAAAACTTTTAAAAGCCTTTTTTTTACAACCTATTCGGGCCAAAGAAGTTGTAAAAGAAATGCTTTTAAAAGGTTTTTTTAAAAAGGCTCTGACGATCGCAGCTGAGCCGCGCGATCGTGCCACAGCTGATCACCTCCCTGTGCGCTGTTCTACTTCAGCCATGCCTCTTTATGGCGTGCGTAGTGCATACTGCGCATGCGTGAGCACAGTGCGCATATACAATTAGCGAACCGGTAATAAAATGGTTCAGATTTCACCACCGTCACAAACCTACTTTATGCCGAAGGTGGGACTAGAACTCACTGTCTCCTGGTTTCTAAACCCACTTCTTAACCACTAGATCAAACTGGCTTATGGTTGGTGTATAATTAAATAATGACATATAGTAAATGAAAGCAAAACAAAGAGAACCTGCGTCACAATTAGATTGAAAAGACCTAGTCTGAATGCGTCACTCAGGCCTATCCCTCCCTCCCTCCCTCCCTCTCTCTCTCTCTCTCTCTCTCTCTCTCTCTCTTTCTCTCATCTTCTTCCCTCCCTCCCCCCCCCTCTATATATATGAAACACCATAATTTCAATTCCAGGAATGCTTCATGAAATCTCAGCAAGAGTCTTATAAAATGCAAGTAGCGTAGGATTGCAGCTTATGATTTTCTTGGCAAGAAAAGGCAAAGATAAGATAGTGTGGGAAGAAATATCTTTACTGATCTGTCCCCCCCCTTCAGAGACCCACAAAAACACAGCCAGCCGAGGGTTAATAATCACTTGGCACACTCCGCAGTTCTTATCTCAACCTTGGCAGCGATATGCACACCGTCTGCCAAGGACTTTATTGGTTTACACAAACAAGAAAATCTCCTACGTAGCTTTGCCGTTCATCGAGCTTCCAAGACTACGAGGTTGCTCCGTTTGTTTAGCTTTGTTCGTCACGAACTTCGTGACCCACCGTACTGTCTTATATACATATGCTTCTGGGTGTGGTCCAGTGAGTCATTGATCCTGTGACTCCAATCCAATGACTCAGGATTTTCTCATACGCCGCAGCTGCAGTACCCTTTTCTCTCGCCTTCTTTGGCGTGCGTCCAGGAATGACGTCTCTCCCTCACTCTCATCTGAGACACCTGTTTCCCCACTACTTGACTCTCTTTCAGCTGGCACCTGAGCCGGTGCCAGAGGGGGGGGGGCTGGGAGATCTGGCTGGCTCCTCTTCCTCCTGCTCAGAGCTTCCTTCCTCCAAAGGGATAGGCTCAGAGGACGGGGCCACAACATTTACACTTCCCAGCTTGGCTTCTGAGAAACTGGCATGTTTCATCAACTATTTGCACCGGTCCTACCTAGGTTGTAGTCCCTGGCTAACCTTTTTAGGACTACTTATCTGGTTAACATGCGGATGGGAGGCCACCAAGAAATCCCAGAGAGAAAGATTAAGTTGGGAAGTTCAACAAAACTTCCAGAAAAAAAACAAACAATGGCAAGCCACTTTTAGTGTGGGAAAACTGTCCCAGATCAGTATGTTATAAATGTAGCAGTAAATAAATACAATTTATTTGTGATTGTAACTGTACCACTGTGAATTGGCCGGCAGCAATTTGGCCATTGTGAGTTGGCTGCAGTGAGTTGGCCATGGCAATTTTTCTATGGATATTTGGCCATGATGAGTTGGCCATGGTGAGATGGTTTTGGAGAGTTGGCCTTGATGAGTTGGCCATGATGAGATGGCAGTGGTGAGTTGGCCATGATGAGTTGGCCATGGTGTGTTGTCTATGATGAGATGGCCTTGGTGAGTTGACCATGATGAGTTGGCTGTGGTGAGTTGGCCGTGATGAGTTGGCCATGATGAGTTGGCCATGGTGAGATGGTTTTGGAGAGTTGGCCTTGATGAGTTGGCCATGATGAGTTGGCCGTGATGAGTTGGTCATGGTGAGTTGGCCATGGTGAGATGGTTTTGGAGAGTTGGCCATGATGAGTTGGCCGTGATGAGTTGGCCGTGATGAGTTGGCCATGATGAGTTGGCCATGGTGAGATGGTTTTGGAGAGTTGGCCTTGATGAGTTGGCCTTGATGAGTTGGCCGTGATGAGTTGGTCATGGTGAGTTGGTCATGGTGAGTTGGCCGTGATGAGTTGGCCGTGGTGAGTTGGTCATGGTGAGTTGGTCATGGTGAGTTGGCCATGATGAGTTGGCCATGGTGAGATGGTTTTGGAGAGTTGGCCTTGATGAGTTGGCCATGATGAGATGGCAGTGGTGAGTTGGCCATGATGAGTTGGCCATGGTGTGTTGTCTATGATGAGATGGCCTTGGTGAGTTGACCATGATGAGTTGGCTGTGGTGAGTTGGTCGTGGTGAGTTGGCCGTGATGAGTTGGCCATAGTGAGATGGTTTTGGAGAGTTGGCCTTGATGAGTTGGCCATGATGAGATGGCCGTGGTGAGTTGGCCATGTTGAGTTGGCCATGGTGAGTTGGCCATGGAAAGTTGGCTGTGGTGAGTTGGCCACGACAAAATGTCATAGACCCACCCACATTGGACCCAGATTGCCTTGTCTCACTGAATGTTTGCCAGGCTGGACCGGGTGGGAGGCAGCTATCAACCAGCCAAGCTCCCTTCTGCAAGGCATTGAGTAACTTGGCTTTTTCTGCACAACAGCTGCCTGGGAAGGTGAATCACTCCATTCATTGTATTCCTGAGTTTCGCCTGCCTTTTTTTTTTTTTTTTTTTTGCCTTGTCAGTCTGCTGAGTGTTTATTACTGCTCTGCTTTTTTCCCCACCTGGCATTCATTTCTGTGAATGAAAACAAATGGCCGCGTGCAAGAGGCAGGAGATAAAAGAATAATCAGCGCGTTTTATACGCCACCTTTGAAAATCAAATCACAATATTAAAAAAAGAAGAAGAAGAAGGAGCTTTGAAGCTGCCATCCATCTCCCAGCTCTCTCAGGCATTAGCGGACAAGGACCCTCGTCCAAGGGGAGAGATAATACTTGCTTCCAGGAAAATATAATTTTTGTTTTGTTTGCGACAAAAGAAATACACGGGCATAAATGCTCGGTTGCAAACACAACAGGGCCTGAATCCTCCATCCACCACCTTCTGCCCCCACTAACATGGACCTGGTCCTCATGGTGAGTTGTCCATGGTGAGTTGTCCATGGTGTATCAGCTTGAATTGTTGAAAGGCTGAAAGGTGTTGCAAAAAGGAAGGGATTTAAGTTAACCTGATCCTCAGCTCTCATTTGTTCAAGAATAAGAGGCCAAGGGGAGATACTTGGCCTGCTTGGGACAGAATGGTGGGTGTTTTGGATCACGAATGATGCTGAGAAGCAGCCTCGGAAATAGGACTTTGGAAAAGAGGGAACATGGAGTTTCCTTCCCCCAAACGTCCTGAGAAGAATGAGAATCTCTAGATCGGTTTTGCAGTTGACGAAGGGAGGGAGGGAGGAAGGAAGGAAAAAACAAGGGAGGGAAGGAAGGAGGGAGGGGAAAAGGAAAAGGGGAAGGGAAGAAAAAGGGAAGAAAGGAAAGGAAGAAGGAGGGAGGGAAGAAGGAAGGAAAGAAAAAGAAGGAAGAAAAGAAACGGGAGGGAAGGAGGAAGAAAGGAAGGAAAGAAGGAGGGAGGGAGGGAAGAAGGAAGGAAGGAAAAAGAAGGAAGGAAGGAAACAGGGAAGGGAGGGAGGGAGGAAAGAAAGGAAGAAAGAAGGAAGGGCAAGAGGGAGGGAAAAAGGAAGGAAGGAAAAAGAAGGAAGGAAGGAAATAGGGAAGAAGGAAGGAAGGAAGGAAGGGTGAGAAGAAGAAAGGAAGGGCTAGAGGGAGGGAAGAAGGAAGGAAGGAAAAGGAAGGAAATAGGGAAGGGAAGAAGGAAGGGTGAAAGGAAGCAAGGAAGGGCGAGAGGGAGGGCAAGAGGGAGGGAGGAAGCAAGGAAGACAAGAAAGGTTCAAAACTTGTTCTCAATTCCCCTGAAAATAAACAGAAGTCTTTTTTTTTTGGAAGAGGAAGAAAAGGTTTGTGAAGTCACAAGACAAATTTTGGCTCAGCATTCTACTAATGACAACAAAATGTGTGCGCGTGCACACACACACACACACAGATGCATAGCTACACTGCATTCTTTCTCAAAGTCAGCCTCTCTCTTTTCCATTTGGACAGCCCAACCGATCTGGAAGATATCAGCTTAAAAATGCTTTCACCGGTCTGGTTTTATAACAACCAGGCTAGGCTACTCCCTTCTGCACTCTCCTGGGTCACCCACCCTCATTTGCACAAGCCAACGCTTTTATTTATTTATGTTTTCTAAGACCACCGTCCCCACGTAACCACTCCGGCGACAAGGATTGCCTCTTTTATGGAGCGACTTTGCACCTCAGGCTGCGTTCTGCATGTATAAAAACTCTTGCAAAATACGAGCTGTGATATTTTTTTCTCGCTGGGCATAGAAACAGTAATGGAATAATAATGACATGCGTAGGCCGGAGCGGTTTTTCGAGAAAGCAGTAAAAGCAGTGTATGATTGGCAGAAAGCAGTCATGTCAAAAATAAAACCAAACTAAAAACCACGGCCTGCCTAAGAGTTTATTTCCAAATAATTAAAAACTAACCCCTCTCTACAGTTCCGGCATGGCAGAATTAATCGTTATTATTTGACGGATGGATTGATGACTTGATTAGGGGCCGTCGTAGATTTCATCCAGAATCTTTGCAATGGTGAACCCAGAACTGCTTTAATGAAGTCCATCCTCTTAGCTGCTGTCCATCTTCTTCTCCTTGGTCAACGTATTTGTCAAAAGCGCCGGAGGGCAGGACAAGAAACAACAGATGGAAACTGATCAAGGAGAGAAGCAACCTGGAACTAAGGAAGGAATTTCCTGACGGTGAGAACCATCGACCAATGGAATTGCTTGCCTTCAGAAGTTTGCTGGAAGTTTTAAAGAAGATTCTGGACAGTCACCTGTCTGAAATGTTATAGGCCAAGCTCCCTTCCAGCTCTGTTCTGATTTACTTTATCTTCATGCTGATGGACTTTGTGCCATCAAGTTGGTGTCAACCTTTAGCGCCACGGGGGCGCAGTGGTTAGAATGCAGTACTGCAGGCTGCTTCTGCTGACTGCCGGCCGCCTGCAATTTGGCAGTTCCTATCTCCCCCGGCTCAAGGTTGACTCAGCCTTCCATCCTTCCGAGGTGGGTCAAATGAGGAGCCAAATTGTTGGGGGCAATTGGCTGACTCTGTAAACAGCTTAGAGAGGGCTGTAAAAGCACTGTGAAGTGGACTTCAACTCCCAGAATTCCTGAGCCAGCATGTCAAAAGGTCACACAAGGTTGGCTCGGGAATTCTGGGAGTTGAAGTCCACAAGTCGTAAAGGGGCCATCGTTCCCCACCTCGGTGCAATAGTGTCTACTTTATTGGTATTCAACCCTCTTCTTCTCTTCTCTTTCTTTTCATTGTATCATGTCTTGGTAAGGCCACACTTGGAATGTTGCATCCAGTTTGGGTTGCCATGATGTAAAATAGATGTTGAGACTCTGGAAAGAGTGCAGAGAAGAGCAACAGAGAGGATTTTAAGGGACCGGAGGCCAAAACATATGAAGAACGGTTGCAGGAACTGGGTGTGTCTAGTCTAAGGAAGAGAAGGACCAGGGGAGACATGATAGCAGTCTTCCAATATCTCAGGGGCTGCCCCAAAGAAGAGGCAGTCAAGCTATTCTCCAAAGCACCAGAGGGCAGGACAAGAAGCAATGGGTGGAAACTCATCAAGGAGAGAAGCAACTTAGAACTAAGGAGACATTTCCTGACAGCGAGAACAATTGATCAATGGAACAGCTTGCCTCCAGAAGTTGTGAATGCTCCATCACTGGAAGTTTTCCAGAAGAGACTGGAGAGTCATTGGTCTGAAATGATGTAATCTCTCCTGTTTGAACAGGGGGTTGGACTAGAAGACCTCCAAGGTCCCTACCTTAGTTTCAGCTCCCGCCAATCTTGGTTTCAATCATGGTCAAAGGGCCCCAATCATTGTTCAATTCCCTATCGCCTGGCAATAATTTTTTTTCCAGGATGATTTTTTCCAACTTTCCAATCAACAGTTAGGATTTCTTTGTGGTCTCCCAACCACATTCCTGTCATATCTGAATCAGGTCCCACTTTGTTTAGTTTTTGAAAAGTAGCCAAGGTTGGCTCTCTAGTGCCACCTAGCCGGGTAGGAAGGGGAATCACATTTTTTTCAATTCTTACCAGCCAGGAAGTGGGATTCCAAGGTAGACTGCCTCTATATCTGGAGTTTCTGTAGAGCTGCCATGTTTATTAATGATTAATATAACGGATATTATCCATCCATAATCGCAGGGGTGGGCTACTGGGCGTTCAGGAGTTCAGAGTTCTCTGAACTGTGCAGTTCAGAGAACCCCAAATCCCACTCCTGTCTGGCCCCTCCCACCCCGCCCCGCCCTTCCCAGGAGTCCCCACGCGACCCATTTTGGAAGTGCAAGGCATGCATGGAGCAGGGATCGGTTCTACTTATCTTTATTACTGGTTCGCATCGCACGCACCCCTACGTGCTTGCTTTGGCCACGCCCACCATGGCCACGCCCACCCAGCAACCAGGCACAGAACCCCTTGCTAAAAATTTTGAAGCCCATCCCTGCATAACTGTGTTTCAACCCTGTTTGAAATAGTGTATAGCAGGTTTTTTCGACCTTGGCCGCTTGAAGAGGTGTGGGCTTCCACTCCCAGAATGCCCCAGCCAGCTGGAGCATTCTGGGAGTCGTAGTCCACACCTCTTCAAGCGGCCCAGGTTGGGAAACACAGCTGCGTAGCGCTTATTGCTCCCGTCTTGTAACGGTGACCTATGAATGTGATCATTTTCCACAACCTAAAGGGACCAAATATTATTGTTCTAGGAAGAAACAAGGAGAATACTTCAAAAGGTCAACTGTAATTTAAATCGACTATAACAGTTAAAGGGTAAATGTCCTTCTTACAAAGCATAATTGGTGGGGCTTCAGAGCCAATGGGCTCGGATGCAGAGCGATAAATTAACAGAGTGGATATACATATATATTTTCCTTCTATGCTGGCAGTCCTCGGCTTACGACCACCACGGAGCCCCAAATTCCCGTTGCTAAGTGAGACAGAACTGAGTTGTGCCCCGTTTGCAACTTTGCTTTCCACCGTTACTTGTTAACCGAATCATTGCAGGTGTTCAGTTAGTAACACGTTTGCTAAGTGGATCTGGCTTGCCAGAAAATTGCAATAATAGGGGATCAGGTGACATCGCATTGCAACCGTCCTAAATACGAGCCTGTTGACAAGCATCCGAATTTTGAACACGTGACTTTGTGGTGCGCCGCAATGGTCATAAGTCTGAAAAACGGTCACAAGTGACTTTTTTTCCAGTTTCAATTTGTAAACTTCCGTCATTAAAAGAACGGTCGTAAGTTGAGAACACCCCAGTTCCTTTGGGTGGCTGGACACAGAAAATATAGAATAACACGTATAAACTGAGTTGGGAATTGCTGTAGATTCTACCTGGAAATGATTTTGGAATCAATTCCCCAGTTGTTAATGCTTTAAGATGGGCAGACTTCGACTCCCAGAATTCCCCAGCCGTCATTCCAGGAATTCTGGGAGTTGAAGTCGTGCATGTTCAGGTTGAGAAAACCGATTTGTTGGGACTTTAATTTTTATTTAGTTAGTTAAGGTTTCGACTTTGTACAGCTGCCCATCTCACAAATGTGTAACTCTCCTGCTGATGGACAGATGGACAGGCAGATGGACTCTGGAGTCCTGAGGCCTTTTGTGTCCCCTTGCATTCTGACGTCCCACTAGAGTGGAAAGTTGAAAAAAATATGAAAAACTCTCTCTCTCTTCCTTCCTCCCTCCCTCCCTCCCTCTCTCTCTCCCTCGTGCTATCGTTTCACAGGGCTGCCTTGGCAAACATTGTGTAGGAAGTGAATTGGCAACGTAATCTGTGGTGTTGTAGCTATGATAATCCTGTTCCCACATAAGAACAAGCCATTTTCAGAACCAATCTTTTATGTCCAAGATGCTCTGTGTATTGCAGGTATCGGCATTTTTTTTTAAAAAAAGGGACATAATGCCACTCTGTTTCCCCAAAAATAAGATCCCCCCGATAATAAGCCCTCTCCAAAAATATTTAAATGCATGCGCAGCTGGTCCCCACCATTGTTGTGACCCAGGCCCAAGTACTTAGTATTAAATTCAAACAGTTGGAAAACAAACAGACTTTATTAGAACAGCTGAGAATTAACTCATTCTCAGCGTAGCCCAAACGAAATTAAAGCAAATTCTTCAGAACACCATTCCTCAGTTTATCACCGACCTTGGAATAATTAGGCAAACTGCCAAAGGCTTTGCTTGGCAAAAGTTCAGAAGCAGAAGACGCCGACAAGTAAGAAATACAGCCAAACATAAAGCAAATCTCTCAACGGTTGTTTTCCGGCAAAGAGGCCAAGAGCTGTTGCTGGTCTTTTAAACCTTATGGGAGGGGCAAATCATCTCCTGGCTTTACTCCCGAGTTGTCCTCTTTGCTGTAGCTGCTCTTGCCTTCTGGCAGCTCTTCTCATGTGTGCACTAGGAACAGGCTCCTCCTATTCCTCTGCCTCTCTGCTGTCAGCCTCTGGAGGCTCCGGAGTCTACGCATCACTCCCCGATGGCCCTGGCCCCCTCTCTGCCTCTGACGCAAAGCCCTCATCCAGGCCTTCCCCAGCCTCCAGGACTGGCCCCTGTTCTTCTTCAGCCTCATTGCTGTCCGACTCCACTGCCAGCTAGCATTTGGCATTGAAAAGGCCAGGAGATCCAAATTATCCAAATTATATTTTTGAGTTCTCCTTCCCCAGAAGGTAAAGCAAAATAGCAATTTTTTTTTCAAAAAAAGAGACAAAATACAGGCAGTCCTTGCATTACGACCACAATGGAGCCCAAAACTGATGTTGTTAAGTGAAACATTTGTTCAGTGAGTTCTGCCCCATTTTACCATCTTTCTTGCCACTTGCACATGCTGGCTGGGGAATTCTGGGAGTTGAAGTCCGCGCATCTTCAAGTTGCCAAGAGTGAGAAATATTGCTTTAAACAAATCAAATTTAAAAATAAGAATGAATTTTGTCCTGAAATTAAGCATCTGGAGAGGCCAGGATTTGAAAGGGCAAAGATATTCCTTCAAAATCTTCATCTTAGCTTGGTTTGACACCCATGTCATTTTCTCCTCCTTTGTTGCTATTTATCCAGTATTTATTTATTTATTTATTGGTTCGATTTATATGCCGCCCTTCTCCGGAGACTCAGGGCAGCTTACAATGTGTTAAGCAATAGCCTTCATACTTTTGTATATACCTGCTTAGTAGGGCTTTCGCCCCTCCCCCCCCCAAAGTGGTGTTCTTTTTTATACAAAGTCAGCTTATTGTCCCCACAATCTGGGTCCTCATTTTACCTACCTCGAAAGGATGGAAGGCTGAGTCAACCTTGAGCCTGGTGAGATTCGAACTTGCTGTAATTGCAGGCAGCTGGCAGCTAAGTGCTATTTAACAGCACTTTAGTCCACTGCTCCACCAGGCTCCACGCCAATGCCCCAAATGACAAATCTCAGAATTTTTATTTTAAGGAACTTCTCAGGCATCCAAACTGCAGGTAGTCCTCAACTTATGACCATGACTGAGCCCTGAATTTATGTTGCACAGTGAGACAGTTGTTAAGTGAATTTCACCCCCCTTTTTTGGGCCACGGTTGTTAAGTGAACCATTGCCATTGTTAGTGGCTCCGTTGTTAAGTGAATCTGGATTCCCCCATGGACTTTGTTGGTCAGAAAGTTGCAACCTTTATAAATGCGAATCAGTTGCCAAGAATCCGAATTTTGACCATGGTGGATGCGGCGACGAACATACATGTGAGAAAATGTCATAAGTCACTTTTTCCAGTGCTGTCGTAACTCCGAACAGTCACTAAGCGAATGGTTGTAAGTGGAAGACTATCTGTAATTGCAAAGCTTGTTGCTTTCTTCACCTCAGTTTTGGATGCAGTGTGTTGCATGAAAAGTGCATCCACATATTCCTCTTCTGCTACTTATGAAATTAACCCCCTGGCTGGTTTCCAAAATAACGTCAACCCCCCCGCCCCCCAATCTCAATTTATTGAAAGAATCAGCCCGGTGGACTAGCCAGCTCAGTCAAAGTTAAGTTGTCATGATTTTAAAAAGGGAGGTAAGGAGGCCACCAGGAGATCCTGGGGCTAAAGAATTCCAAGAAGGCAGATCAACCTCGCAGGAAGTGACCAGAAAGCTATTGTGACTCCATATTGGCCCAAGAATAGGCGCCAGCTCCTGGGCCAATGTCAGCATGGTGGGCGTGAAGCTATCCCAAGTCACCCCAAATAGATTCACTTGCATGGGGTTTAACCAGGGGCGAAATGCTATTGGTTCGCCGAACCGGTAGTAAAAAAATGTAAAACAGTTCCGATGATCAACTGAGTGACGCACGATTTTCAGTACTTTTTTTTTACTTTTAAAGCATTTTTCTACTACCGGTTCGGGCGAATAGGTAGTAAAAAATGCTTTAAACAAGTAAAAAAAAAAAAAAGGCTTGGACGATCGAGCAGCACAGCTGTGATTGTCCGAGCCTTTTTTTCTTTTTTTTACTTTTTTAAAGCATTTTTTTACTACCTATTCGCCCGATCCGGTAATTAAAAAATGCTTTAAAAAGATTTTAAAAAAGGTTCCCAAGACATGCGCCACAGCTGATTCCCCCACTGCTGTTCTACTTACCTTCCCAAGCCTCCTTTTGGGGCGTACCATTCATGCATGCGCAGTGCACATTTGGTGCAAACTGTGCATGTGTACACATAGAGCGCACTTAGTGTGCAGCATGCATGTACGGCCAGCGAACTGGTAGCAAACTGATTCTTCACCACTGGGTTTAACCTGAGATAAGATGAAATGAGAAGCAGTTTTGCCTAGTGGTTAAGGTGCTGGCCTAGAAACCAGGAGACGGTGAATTCTAGTCTCACTTTAGGCATGAAAGCCAGCTGAGTGACTTTGAGCCTGTCCCCTTCTCTCACCCCCTAACCCACCGCCCCGGAATTGTTGTGAGGAAGAAGGAAGGAGCATTAGCTATGTTCACCCCTTTGGAGTTACTTACAAAGCAAGAAAGGCAAGATATAAATCTAATAAATAATATTATTGATCCA